>DWLR01002580.1:0-15118 GCA_018246295.1 Papilio alexanor hazarajatica | reverse complement strand
ATATATATATATATATATATATATACAATGAAATAAATTTAATGATACCCAAACAATAACACATAATAGCAATTAATAGGTATTCGGGCTGACCCCGATGGAAAATTATTTATTTACTTTTTACTGAACTTAATTTGCGATAACCTATTAGATAACTAATAAGTAACGATAAGTTGTCGACAAGTAAAACCTTGGAAAAATTATCCAGTTAGGTAAGTCCGAATTCGAGAAGGAGGTCGATCGCCTAATCCGACTCTGAAGGGTAGCGTTCGAAAAGCTGCAAGATATCCTCTCGTCCCAACACATACCGCAGTTTCTCAAGACCTTTGAACAGTGTGTGTTGCCAGTAATACCTACGGTACTGAGACGTGGCCGCTTACTGCGAGCAACATTAGATGGCTCAGTCACTCAAAGTGACTTCGACTTTGAGAAATGCTCTAAGTCTCTTTGCAAGATCGCATCAGGAATGATGTGATCCGCATTAGAATCAAAGTAACCGACATTACCCGAAGAATTGCAAATCTTAAATGGCAATGGGCTGGACACATTGTTCGCAGAACGGATGGTCGATGGGGCCGAAAAGTCCTGGATCGGTGGTGACGTACAGGTCGACGCAACGTAGGTATGCCTCCCACAAGATATACCAATGATCTAGTGAAGGTTGCGGGTGCGCACTGGACGAGGGCGGCGGAGGACCGATCTCTGTAGTCAATCTATGACGCAAAATCTATGTGGCAAAGTGTGCACTGGACCGATCAATGGGCGCGGCCTATGTCCAGTAGTGGACGACTATAGGCTGAGATGACGATGATGATTAGATAACTAGCCTACCTACGTTTTAGTTGATAAG
Source organism: Papilio alexanor hazarajatica (assembly GCA_018246295.1). Taxonomy (NCBI): domain Eukaryota; kingdom Metazoa; phylum Arthropoda; class Insecta; order Lepidoptera; family Papilionidae; genus Papilio; species Papilio alexanor. The sequence goes on along the minus strand of DWLR01002580.1, from coordinate 14,268 downwards.
GTTATGGATTACTTAGTGCTAAGTGCTTTGAATTTGCAGAGACGTAATTGGCTCACGTTCGCCACCACTTGAAAATCGCATACCTATTAAAAATACCATAGTAAGAAGTAATTCGTTTCCAATTGCTTGATGTTCGTTAATGTCTTTAAAAGTATTTAAAGAAACTGTGGGGTATTGCTGGCCATTTTTGAACGTAACCCTTATACAATATGATATAGGTAACCATTTAACCCTCGGGCAGCGGATGTAAACAAAATGTAAATCATGCTCGGCGCATCGGCCACATGTGCGTTAGTCGAGGTTAAAAAACTTACTAGTTGGTCTTGGTATGGTATGGACGTTAACAAAAAACTTAGGATTTTTACATCATGTCTGGCGAGTAAAGATAACTCCGGGCTTGGGTGCGAAATACAGGGACAGCTCAGCAATATAATAGATAAAATTTGTGTTACTGTATTCACAAAACATTGGAACTGCAAAAAAAATAACGAAGTGAACATTTGACCGTATAATTCAACTGGGGTATAAATTAATCAGTAAGCACCAGCTTATTTCCACGATAGGTTTTACAGATTATCTATTTTTCTCCATTTTGTTTATAAATATAACTGGTATATTGTTTAACATCAAGATCTAAATAATTTACTGACCTAACAACACTATCTCCTGTCATGTCCAGTCAGGTGCATACAAATGCACTTCGAGACGCACTTGGTGGTTAAAGGTCCTACAATAGGTTAAAGGGCGCTACCTAGAAAAGAAGAGGGGCTGGTTACATTCCCCGGAGATAGAACACTCTGTTTAGCTTGGCCGCGGATATCATGGAAGAATTTCAGTAGTCCGTCTGATTTGCTTTAACACTGTAAAGTTTTTATCGGTGGAACTCCGATATAATCTAAACTCGATCCCTCGAAATATATTTAATAATAGCAAGGCATTAATAGCTCATTTTTACATATTTTCACAAAGAAAAAGGATTTTCATGTCTCGTAAAATTTCTATTTCTATGAATGTATCTAAACAATTTCTTTAACAGATATATAGGGATATGATTTTGGTTATTTTTAACACTCCCCCAAATTGAAACATTGCTAAAATAAAGAATACCAAACAGAGCTTATAATTTCTTCTTAAACACCATTTTGATGGTTGGAGAAAACCGTACAACAGGGGACCGTTGATAATCGAGATTATTTATCGATTTTCGCGGAACTTCTTGACTCGTACAACCACTTTGCAGATTTATCTATAACTAGCGGTATTTCAAAAGTATTTGGACCTCCGGACGGTCATTAAAGAAAAAAGCACAATCCTTCACTTAACTCTATTATTACTTATCCATCTCTTACCTACTTCTAAATTTTACATCACAAAGTTTAAGGTTAATAAAACTAAACCCACTGTGTATTGAATATCTTTGTTCGGTGATTAACTAACTTGTAATATTTACAATTCCACCAAAAACATATTACTTTAAATTGCGTGACTCAAAAGGTCACGATGCACATTAAACAATGTTAAAAAGTTATGTGATCTCTGGTAGAGCCAAACATCTACTAAGATCTAATTTGTGCTAAATAATATAAAAATTTGATCTAAAGAGTAGGTACAAAGTCTATTTTTTTTTGAGATGCAGTAAACTTAAAACGCCAAACATCTAAGAGCATAAAATCAATTATTAAACCTCGCAGGTACTATGGTAATATTGTACGAAGGTCCGTTTTTATAAACCATCAAGTGCAACCTTAAGCGTATTAATAAAGTTTGCTAATTATATTTTTCTCAAACTTTTTAGTCACTTCATATACTGCCGTAATCCTTTTTTATTTGAACACAGGCCCTTAAACCGCCTATTTCCTTAAACTTGCGTCTTACGACAACAAAATTATTTTGTCATGATGGCAAGTATAAGATCAAATCGGAACAAAGGGACGTTTAATCGTCAGGATGCAACCATCAGCGGGTTCCCTTTGTTTTTACTTCAGCGCCGTACGCGGCTCTAACACAATATACAAATCACCAAAATGTAACCGCCCTGTGCCCACACGTCCATTACGTCCGTGTTTTGACGACTCCGTCATTTCTTTGTCTAAATACTGCTAACTCTGAATTTCTGATACAAAAGATTATACAAGAAAATTATAAAAAAATATGAAACCTATCTATATCTACCTAACCTATATTTCCTTGTTTATATATCTCGATAAAAAAAAATTTAAATCAAAGATCTGTTATAACTTTAGGGACTTGCTCCAACACATATTGTTAATGTTAACAACAACAATAACCGTGTCACATCATCAATCTCGAGCTCGTCGGCATCGCCGTCGCCGGCGCATTCATCGGCCACCGCGCTCCCGGCGCCCCCCGCCCCCTCGAGCCGCGAACTTCGCGCTCTGGCCCGCAGGGCGAGACGCGACGCGATCTTGAAGTTACCTTGAAATCTCGCCCTGAGGATGGACCCCCGACGGGTCCGAAACTAGTCAATCAAAACGTGAGTAATCCGATAGTAATTAATTAGTTTTAGATATTATCCCGTCTAAATTTCATTAATAACAAACAAATTTGTGATCGTCTTCTTGAAAAAAAAACTGCTTTTTTTTCTTCGTCTACATATTTATTTGTTAGCGAGAAAAAGTTGTATTTAAGTATAATTAATGCGCATGTAAAAATTATGACTTTTGCTCAAATTTTAATAGTTTATTTTACTGTTTTTTTTTGCAGTGTCATAAAGAAGAAACTGAATTTGTAAACCGAATTAAAATCATGGGTCTTAAACTACGATCGAATAATCTTTCATTTTTTTTGTAACAAAAACGAAACGACTTCAAATGTAAAATTATTTTTTCAAATCATTTATAGCACGATACGTCCCTTTACAAATCCATTAAACCCAAACAGGACTTGTCTTAAATCTACAAATATCTCGATTTTCGGTAAATCTTCGGAACACGAGGTTTAATATCATTTAAAATTAAATGGAGCCCACTCGCAAATGTCCCCTTTCCAACAAAAAAAAAATCGCAATCGGTTTATAGATGTCAAAGTTCTTAGGTAAATAGTCTTTCTTATTTTTTCTTTTTCTTCTATTTTCTAGTTTTTCTTATTATTATTTTTTAAATCAACGTGTAATCAGGATTCCAGTGTGTTAAACTTTACCATAGCAAAATGTATTCAAAATGTTTCCTCTTAACTAAGATTTTCGAAGATCCGATTCATTCTACCCTTTTCCTTACGTATCTGCTTCTCTTTTCTTTAAAAAGGTTAGAAAAGTTGCAGCTGTTCTGATGTCCATTACGGGTGTCCATGTGTAGAATTTTTATGGAAGGGGGCAAATGAGCAACAAGTCGCCCAAATAAGCGATCACCACCGTCCATGAACACCTGCAACATCAGAGGAACCGCAGAGACGTTGGTGGACTTTGAAGAAAGAGTACGTTTTTTTCTTGAAGGACAATTAAAATAATATTGGTTTAAAAATACTGCTGAGCACAACGCGGCGGATAACGCGTATTGCAACGGTGTTGTTCGGAAATGATAAATATTGCTGACTAAACTATTAGACACTAAAGACTAAATTAAAGTAATTGCAGCATCAAATAAACGTTTAGTTTTTCTTTACGAAATTTTTGTCACAAATGTTAACATCGTCATAACCTCTGTTTAAACGACTTCAAAAAAAAGGAGGTTCTCAATTGCTTGTATTTTTATGTTGTTACCTCAGAACTTCACCTATTTTAAACCGATTTCAATTTTTTTTATTGTAAAGGGGACATTCGCAAGTGGGTTCCATTTAATTTTCCGCGAAAACTGCGCAGTTGTGGAATGCCTTCAAGGTGGTATGAATGGTATTTGGCGCTCTATTGAGTTGTACGATGACGAAACTCAGCGGTAGTAAAACTGCTCATGGTGGAGGCGATAAAAATGCAAAGGGAACTGACATCCCTTCGCAAGTCCACAGTGAGTCAAGTCAATCAGTAATTTCTCGGTCATTGAAAACTATCGCTCGTCGTTGTACACGGTCAGATGGAAGAAGCTGGTATTTGGGAGCTCCAGCCTGGTAGATGCGAGCAGTATTCCATAGAAGGCTGCAATTGCATCAGAGATGTGCGAGGCTGCGTAGCGATGGATGTTAAGAACCATAAAATTACTCATTTACCTAGCTAAGAGAATCAGTTGAACGAGGCGAATATATATCGACCCTCTGGAATCGACAGCTTAAGCAGAGGTCTCGTTTCTTGTTCCCAGTTACTCCAGCGTGGAGAGTCCTTCGAAGCGATCTAAGACCTCGTTTTCCTCCCAAATCAATAATACTACAGTTACAGCCCGCTAAGAGATTTAGGCACCTAAAATCAATTTGAAACTCTAAATTCGTCTTCCAGGCAAACAGTGGCAAGTGATTCACAAAAAAGCTGAATGTAAAGAGCAATGAAAAACATAAAGGTTTGTTTTTTGAATTATTTATTTTCTCTTCGTTTGTAATCACAGACATTAGAATGTATATATCGTAGACATCAAATGCACGAAAACATTATGGCTATCCAATGTAACTCACTACTCTCTTGTCAATACGGCGATTTCACCAATGTAGGTTTAAGCACAACAAAACAATACCAACAAGCGTATCATTTAAAAAAAAGAAATATTAGAAAATTGTATAAACAGTTTACTTAAATTCTTATTACCTTTTTCATGGTTGATGGTTCAGAATAACAGTTAAATGTCGGATTCGAACCAACAACCTCGTGTTTTGCAGTTTGTACCCTAAGCCTATTGGCGCTTTTAATAGTTTAGTAAACTAACTAGTGTTTATAATTATTAACTACCATTTCAAAAAATCGTTAAATTAGTGCTATAAATGGAGCTTATGTTAGAAAATGTATATTGTAACCCGTTGTCTTAAGTAGAGTGACGAAACGTGACGCAATATTATGAACGATGCCACACGGGCGTTGCGTCCGGAGTAGTATCGCTATGACATTTTAAAATACAAATCTGAACGACTGTCGCACGATATGTCAAAACCACGTGCGTTAGCTAAAAGCGCGCGCAACGCATTTCTTGCATCAAACTTCAACTCAATTGTCATTCATTTTATACTGACTGAACGGGGCTGCGTCGTTTCAGAACTGTGCAAAACATTTGGTCGTATGGCACACTGTCCGTCGAAATCATAACGGTACGATGACGCCACGCAACGACGGCTTTTCTCCAAATAAAGTAAAAGCGTAAGTACAGAAAATCATAGTAAAACTTAATAACTTCTTAAATATTTACAGGAACCTTAAAACACTATTCATATATAGTATATGAGTATACATGCAATGGCGGCTTCCATATTTTTTTTAACAGCTTCGCTTACAACTATTTTATAATAAAAATATTATATGTTAAACATTAGTTCCAACTATTTGTTTTAATAGTTTTTTGGTAGTAGCAGTGCGGAGTGTATGTCGGAGTGTATGTCGGAGTGCATGTCGGAGTGCATGTCGGAGTGCATGTCGGAGTGTATGTCGAAGTGCATGTCGGAGTGTATGTCAGAGAGTATGGCAGAGTGTATGGCGACGGGCGATGCCGGCTCGTTAAGCTTAGCCTCGTAATACTTGGTGTCGCCGTCTTGCACTTCTTGTAAGTCAGCGATATTTAAAAAGTCCATTTGCCTTTGGGGCAGCACGGCGTGCGTGTAAGTTTCCACGTCGAGTACGACGTCGGCGTGATCGAGGTGCGAGCGCATGTGGAACTTGAGGTGGCTGCTCTGCTTGAAGCGGCGGCCGCACACGCGACACTCGAACGGCTGAATGTTAGTGTGCGTGCGCATGTGCTGCCGCAGGTGCACCGACTGTGAGAAGCATTTGCTGCAAATCACGCACTTGAACGGTTTCACTTTAGTGTGGGTGCGGATGTGCTGATCGAGGCCCGCTTTTTGAGTGAAAGCTTTCGGACAGAACGTGCATTCGTAGGGACGTATACCGGTGTGCATGCGCATGTGCTGCTGCAGCCCGCCCTGCTGTGTGAACCGCTTGTCGCAGATAGTGCACTGATGCGGTTTCATTTTCATATGAAAGATGCGATTGTGTTCCTCTTGATCGCTGCTGTTTATAAAACTCTCCCCACAAATGCGGCAGGAAAATGCTATAGATGGAATACTGTCCTGTATACCCGCAGGCTTTGCCTCGTCAAAATCTTTATAAAGACTCTTCTCACAGACTTGGCAACGCAAGGCAGCCTTTCGCCTTTTTGTATGTTCTTCGCGATAGTGAAGCGAGTACTCACAACAATTAAAAAACATCTCCTGGCACTGAAGGTCCGGGCGCAGGGCCAATGTCGCAGAGCATGTAAACGGTCCTCTAGAAAACAATAGTGCAAAAATATTATAAATTTTTAGACAAGATTACATTACAAAAGTTTTTCATGAATATTATATATTTGTATGATAACCGGATCACGATGGATGACCCTCTTACACAATACCCCTGCTGTCTCGCATCTGATGAAACGAGTATCCATACGGTAGGGAAACCTGTTCTACTTGGGACAGTTTTTATAATTTTCGTTGTTTTAAATAAATGGTGAGAATAAGAACTGTCAGTATGCATATAATAGAAAGATCAGTTATTCATCTATATTAATAAAATCTGTTGATTTTCCATAACTGGGAATAAAGGCCGCTAGAAAAAAAAGCGAATACTGTCCAAAGTACAACATACCTGATGTACCTTGGACTGTACCGGTTGTACTTTGGACATTTGAATTTTCGGATAGACGTGCAGTGTTGATAATCCCATCGTATCTATGTTCCATATATCAGTAGCTTTTAAATGATGTGTTTGTTGAATGCTGAAGAACGAGCCAAGCTTGTAACCGCTGGTTTTCGAAGTGAGATTTCATCTTTGAAAATATTCCTGAATAAGCGCAACCAATACTCTCCCGATATTTTTTCAGAATCCCATGTAAAAGGGTGTTTAATTTGATTGGCCTATGCGAACTAACAAGCCAGTGATTTCACTTTTTAAACTTAAACAAACTGAAGGACGGCTGCTTCTTTAATGAAGTTAACAAGCATTCGTTCTTGTTCGTTCAATTCAATCAAACACTCTTTTGATTGCAAGATTTTTACGTATGTCCGTTACCGAGGTACGTTATTTCATGGCATAGCTGTAACAGCGTCTTACGCTCGATACCTAAAATACCTAGTTTTATAATGTTCGCAAGCGCCATGAAGTGTTAACTTCTTCACCTTCAAGAATTTGATTGCATTCTCAATTTTATCGATGTCTAATGGAGCTCTTTTTATGTTTTGTTTGCATCGTGGTATTTTTCTACAAAATAAGAAATAAAAAAGCATAAATTGTTGGCCATGTTCATACCTAGTGTCCAAGCCAATGTCCAAGGTACAAGGGGTGGGGACAAAGTAAAACATCGTAGCAATTACTTTGACTCATTTTTATACATAATTAAAGTTGAAGTTAGTTCCGTACGCCAATGCTATCTGTTAACTACCTATACTCATATTGTATTGAGAATAATAGAATTATTATAAACGTATATAGTGTTTAATAAATAAGCTATAAGTAAAGTCCTTAAAATGTACTTTTGAATAAGAAATAATAAATTACATTTTTAATTGCACTCACGCGGTGCAAGGGAATCACAACTAACTTCACGTTAGAGTTAACAAAGGAAGCTTTGACTGCCATAGACAAAATTATTTTAAAGCGCGAGTTTCTGAAAAATTACTATTGTCCTAGGTACAACACTGTCCAACGTAACACAGGTTCCCCTACCTACATGATTAACTCTGTTCATAAACTCAAATACATTTTTTAACTCTACTACGCTTTACGATCTATATTACAAATTTTTACTTAATATTTACCTTAAATCAACAGTTTGCCTTCCTTGTTTGATCTGTGTGCGTCTTAGTATACTGGGGCGGCGATATCCTTTAATTGCGTTGAGATTCATATCGTCCTCTTCAACTTTTAATATTATGTAACTTGTATTTTCATTAAAATAACACCGCTTGTTTCCGTCGACGACCGTTGTTTCCTTATTATTATCAAAGTTACTGGCCACGAATTGAAACCCGCGTAGTCCTTCAACACCCTAAAAATAATTAAGAAACAATTATTTATTACTATGCGTTTATTTTGTGAATTTTAAGAAAATCAAAATGTTGTAAAAATTAAGCGGAAGCTGAGGTGGCAGCGGGGAACAGAGGCTCGGGCGGCAGTATGCCGGCGCGAGGCTAGGACCTCTTTCTCTTGTGCATGCGCCACCGAACGAATGCGGACGTACCCGGTGCGGACCTCTCGCTCTCAACAAACCTTATGTCAATATTTTTACCGAGGCAATAAACTTCCCTCTAACCAATTAAGAAGTGTTTCGATAACACCACAAGCCCCTAAACAGACAAGACAAAGTTATGTTGTAAATATGAGTGGCAGTGTTGGTAGGGTATACCCTAGAAAACCTTATATTGATCACATTATTGACATCCTAAAGAAAGGCAAAATAAAACACAATAGTTTTTGTTCAGTGAATGGCGATAGGCTCATATCATATCAAGTTTAACAGCTTAAATTCAAGAATTACTAGCATCAGTAACACTATGCTTCTGTTTAAAAAACTATACCTGATCATTTGCTTGTCCAGAAGTAATGGTTTGTTCAGATTCATCGCTTAAACCTCTAGGAAGATGATCGAAATTCTCATGATTTCGCATTGCCGTCTCATTGCAAAATGCTTTTGTACAAAAAGTACAATTAAAACGTGGAGTTTCATCCTTCTATATAACAAAAAATAAAGGTTAATAAAATATCACTACAACAGCTGTCAATTGTTCTTTTTTTAATGACGTATCAAAAAATATTGTAATACTAAATATGGAAATTTTAATTTTTTTATAAATAGGATAGTCATGAGTAGAAATGTTGACTATTTAAAGATTAGCTTGTCTCTAACTTAAAGGTACAGGATACACTAAAATATACAGTTTACATGATCAGAGGAGTGATTTTTTAACCGGTTATTCATGTACACTGATCTACAGCATCAACTGCACTGAATACTTCTAAATAATAAGTACCATAAAACAGAATGAACGAGTATCAAGAATTTAGAAGTATTATTAGTCTTGAATATGCTTATAAGATCAAAGATCACTAAAAAAATTATATGAAATACTTATAATTAAATGTGGAGCGTATGAAGTATATTCCCCATGAAAAAAGCTGTTGAGCTAAAAAATTAATAAAAATTATCATATTTAGTATTTAGAAGTATTTAGTGAATGGTGTGGACCAGTGTTGATGAAACGAAACGTCAAAGTTATAGAAAAGCCTAGCTGGTTAGCATAATATGGTTGTCCATAACACTACTTTGCTGCATATTTTCTATATTCTAAATAAAAGGTTAGCATAATTATTGAATTAATGTGACATGTTTGCCCTTATCTTGACCTCCAGCTAAAATATGATGTCCACCTCCTCCTTTATCTGTTGATAAAGGATGAGGTGGTGATCTGTCATGAACAATAATCTCGGCCTTCCTTTCTTCTGACTTTCTTTTATTTTGCCTTTATGTGTACCAACAGTTTCCCTGTATGGTTCTCTATAAATTTTCTGTTTTTTCCTTTACTCTTTCTAATACCTAATCAATTGTAATTTTCTCTGTCGAACTGTCAAATGTATAAGTAACACTCACCACTGAAATCAAATTGGAAATGCTGGAAACCATCTTAGTACAATTGTCCTCGCTCAAATCTAATTCATTGATCATATTGCTCTTCCACATTATTGTGAAAATTTTTCTCTAGCTTCCTAGTCTATAAATTAGAAAGCTTGGTTACCGAAGTTGACTATTCAATTATCATGAAAATGTCAATTATCCAAAACAATTTCTATTTTAATATACATATAGAACATATTTAGTGTACTCAAACAAACTGATATAAACGATTGATTAGACTTTTTTAACTGAGAAAGAGAATGGGAGAAAACAAAGCATTTTGTTGGGACATTCACTAATTCAATATATACTCAAAACTTTTTTTATAGAAAAAGGGAGGCAAACGAGCAGCAGTTCATCACCATCCAGTGTCAGTGAATAAATTTATAGGATATTAGTGGAAAGTTCTACTAATTGGTGCTCTAAGTTTAGTTTAGTTTATCTATAAGATGCCCTCATAATTTTCGTATTATTGAAGTTAGATGTAATAAAACAATAGCCTTCATATTCTATAAGTGTTGTAATTTAACATTATTTTATTCCCATATAGCATCAGATTTGCTTGTTGACTTTAAAAGAAGATATTTATTTAATTCTGAATACTAACTCCATATAAATTACATTTAAGGCACTCACTATATCATAATATCATTTATAAAACTAGTCAATTTAAAAGTTGTAAACAACTTGTATGCTGTTGTAATGTTTGTTTCAATATTTTCAACTAATGTCATAATAATAGATAAAAATACATTTTTAACACATCAAAAGATCTAGAGCCACAAAATAGTAACTCTAGCTTATATGGGATTGCCTGTTTGTCTAAAGCACAAACTTCCCAAAATACCTCCATGTAGTGGGTGCTAGGTATTACTAGTACTTCGACTTTTTGTCTTATATCAAAGGTGTATAAAACTACGTCTGCTGTTTGTGGCAAATGCATATGGATGGCAGAAATAATTAACATGAAGAAGGATAATTTCTTGGATGCTAACTTTTTTGCACGAACAAAACACAGAAGTATACACACAAATACTTCTAATTTAGTTATATTGGTAGCCACACATGAGTAGACTGTAAATTATTTGTAAAAATTGCTGGCCCATCTTGCAATAAGTTCTATTGATTCTACCAGTGTTCTATTAGTACTTTGAGCACTTTATTGTAATGTAGCGTAATTAATACTTAAATCTTATGACATTTCGTTTCATCGTATCTTATTACAGTCGTATTTTTCTATGTTGTTTGGCTGAAGTTTATTAAACATGTAAATAAATAGCACAATAATATTAAAGATTAAAGTAAGATACTAGATACCACACTGAATTTTTTCATGCGAAAACTAACATGAAGTTTGTTGCATTCTACTGAATTCTGTGACATGACATTGCATATCAATGTATCTTAATACATTTCCAAAACAATTTTAAAAAGTAAATCTTACATAAAGCAACACATCTCATACATTTCTGACCACCGACTTATCATACATATTTCTAAATATCAACGCTAAGTCATGTTTCAGTCAGTCAAACCTACTTGCCTACTTAATAAAAACATTTCTGTGCTGGTGTAAATAAAAATAAAATGATAACCAAAGAGTATAGAAAATAATAAACACACTAACCTCTAAGCTTAACAATAAGCAAAATTATGTTAGCCGTTTATTAGTATCTCATACATTATATTTGAAAAATCTATATTATAATAATCATTTATATTTTTTGTCCAGAGACGTAATTTTTTTTAATTTCTATATCATAGACTTTGAAAACAGGTTTTACATCTTATCGGTAACATACATATAATGTAACATTTTATGCTTGTAATTTTTGATCGATTTTTTTTAAGTTAAACTTTTATGAAATCCAGACTAGTGCAACTTCGAAGTGGAACAAAAAATATTTTGTATGGAATTTACGTGGCAATTAATGGCCGATATTGCTGCACACTCCAAATTCTTTCATCATCTCCCTGCGCTTTTCCCACTTGCGTAGGGTCGGCACAGTATGTACTACTCTTCCATCACTCTACCATCTTCAATCCTGGACTCTACTGTAGTCCATACTACAATTGGTTTTGGCTATAGTTTTAGGCCGGCCACCTGTCTGACGCCAACTCCTCCTTGGGAATATATGTATATACTTATATAAGGTATTTAATATGACATTATAAAATAGCACAAAAAACACAAAATTTGAATTGAATTGATTGGATTGATTCTGCCAGAAGTTGGAGGATCTGCTGCCGCCTGCGTTCAGTTCAAATGCTAATGGTACATATTGATTTGTTTCAACAGCACGGAAGATGTTAACAACCCAACATTAGACTCGGATTCAATGGGTATTCCAATCTGTGTTTATTTTTTTCACCACCAATTTTGTTTTTCGCAAATAACTTGTGTAGTATATCATTATCAAATAACAAAGATTTATAAAATGTAAATAAATTAATTTAAAAATATTTAAGACATGTTGATGTCAAACGTCATGTTTTCATCCGATTGTATATTCTTTAACTCCAAATTCTTTCTCTTTCTGAATGAATTTTGCCATTTACGACGTGAGTGAATAACATGTGAGATATGCGGATCACGAGCTATCGGCAAAAATGATAGTAGAGAGAATTCACGGTGAAATTTGCTTTAGATGAAGCAAGTAAGCATTTATTTAGAATATATAAGCAATAAGAATGTTTTTGCAGTCGTCATAGTCGTTTCAATTAGTTGACCAATAGATTCATCAGACTTATTTTGTGAGAGTGTTAATTTTTGTTCGAGAAGTGAAGATTAAATTGATAGGCATTCGAAATTGTTATGATGTAGTTATTAGTAAATAACTAGGGTTTTAATTTTAAATAAACATTAACAGCTGCAAGAAATGGGTTAGACTTGTGGGAAAAGAGGACTTGGCATATTCCGATCTAGAAGTTGCATTATATATTGATATATTTATCTGGACAGCACTTTGAGAGCATCGTTCTTAATTAAGAAGCTTTACCTGGCTTGATTGTATGGTGTCTGGTTTTTGAAGTTTATCCATTTTGTTACGACAAACGAACAGAACTATAGAACAGGGATGTAGAGAGGCAGATGTGCAGGACCGGATTTACCATTAGGCGGAGTAGGCCTATGGGCCCCCCGCGCACGCCCAAAAGAAATTGAAAATGTATCATACGGTAAAAATTTTTGACGCATCCTATAATCAGTAACTTACGTTGATGAAATACTTCACTTACAAAACAGAATAATCTAGTATCAAGTAGTAGAAATAATAATGTGGATGCTTTACGTATTTAAGGAAAAACAGGTTTTTTATGGAAAAAGGTGACAAACGAGCAAGCAGTACACCTGATGTTAAGTGACCGACAAACAGAAAAATCATATTTCATTTTTCTGCTTATCTCGTATTTTGCGTACCTTGAACAAAATTACCTCTCCTCAGCAACCGACAATACGGACTTCGCCGAAATAGGTCGACAGGAGACCTTCTAGTGTACGCCACTCACATATTAGGTGAGGCCCTAGAGAAGAACGGGAAGGCAATTGCTGTCTCCCTTGATGGCTTTTGATAAGGTCTGGCATGATAGCTTGTTAAGCAAGCTTCCAGCCTATGAAATATCCTCTCGTCTGACTGCGTGGATAAAGCACTTCCTGAGTGAGCGATCGCTCCGTGTGGTTATTGACGGATCTTCATCCACCCCCATGACGACTAATTCCGGTGTTTCTCAGGGTTTCGTTCTCTCCGCAACTCTATTTTTGCTCCATATTAATGCTGCTTATACCCGGTTTCTATGGATATGCAGATAAGACCATGGTAGAACGTCTTAATCACATACTCGAGGCAGTCCCCTGTTGGGACAGTGCCAATCTTGTGAGATTCAACGCCACCAAAACGCAAGCGTGTTAATTTATCGCCAAAAGGACCCGATTCATCTTAGCTCAAATTTTCTGGAATGTATCCCTGGAATTCACCGACTGTCTGCAGTTACTAGGAAATCTAGGCCAATCTAAACTACGGTCAGTTCATCGAATCTAAAGCGAAGGTAGCTGCCGAGAATCCTTTCAGAGGCGATACTTCACACCGGGACAGCTTTCGACTTTGTACAAAGCACAGACCCGATCGTGTATGAAGTAATGCTTCCATATTGGGGCAAGCGCAGCCAAATGCCAACTCGCGGCATTAGATTCGGTGGAGAGGTGGGCCTGGACGTTTAGACATAAGGACCAGCCTTCCATCCTTTCGTTGTGGACGTGCCGCGAGTGGAAAAGTTAATATTGATATATTAATTTGATAATTAATTTACTTAAAAGAAAATGTTTTGTTCATTTCATTTATATGTAATAACAATAAAACTTGAAAATAAAGCACCCGTGTCTTATTATGCTTTCCTGCTTCATTATGAGACCGTGACATGCCTCTCTTGTATTATACCTAATGACAGGTGTCATGGTACAGGTGAACCATGGAGGTTAGAGAGAAGGAGAACGATCGCTACGTGCTAAAGCATTAGCCCGCCTGTCCCTGAAAATCCGTCGGTA
>DWLR01002579.1:0-15129 GCA_018246295.1 Papilio alexanor hazarajatica | reverse complement strand
TATATATATATATATATCTATATATATATATCAAATATTTCCTTTTATGCTTTTTATATTTTATTGTAAAGAGTTTTACTTGGCAGAAGGTGATTAGTTGTAAGTGGTAATAAGTAGATGTATTAAAATTATAAATTTGGTGATACTGGAAGTTATTTTCTGAAATGTGATACTACATTGATTTTCTGCTTGGCAGTGTTTATTTAAGTAGACACCTTTTAATTTGTAGCGCCTAAGGCGTATATTATTTTGGAAAAAGTATAATATTCCATATTTATATAAATATTACCCTGATTTTTAAAGAAAATATTTGTTATTGTTTTGTCTATAATAATAACTTATTACTTGTAAGGATTAAAGAATAGATCATCGTAATCATGTTTCGTTTCATAGTATATATAGTGTGAAAAAACATTATTGGTATCATTTTTCCAAGAGAAATTAAATTAAGGACTCATAGTCTTTTGCAACTTATTGTACATCGGTTGTTATTTATAATGTTAACAGAACAGAAAGCAAAAACACACGATACAACTTTCCACTTAAAAACTAACCACAAGAATGTTATGAAATCAAAACCCGGTTAAATTTATTTTAAGGCATAGTAAAATTTACTTATGTTAATAAGTCTAGTACTATTAAAAACTCAATGTCATTCTGATACTATAAATTTGTAATTGATCTTTTTCATCATGATTGAATTATTTCTGCTTCAATACAATACATTTAACAAAGAATCCACCAAAGAATACATAAATAATGTCTTATTACTTGTATTGGTTTAATATTTATTTATGGTTTATAAATGAAGCCATGTTAGCTACTATGAAATTAAAATTTATAAATCAAAATACTATAAGTGTTAGGGCAATAAATGCCAAAAATGTTTCAAATACCCATGTACAAATGTATTTGTAGATTGGTAAAGTAATAAAGGCAAAAAAAAGTAACTTTGTGTTTATTTATTTGTTGTTTGAAAACCTACTTTTTTGTTAGTACAACGAATTATTGCATGATGTAATGGATCCTTATATCCTATACTGCCTAAATATACCACAAATATGGTACACTGGCACTTAAATGCTAAGGTAATCTTTATTTAACTGTAATGAGACAATAGTGCTCGGATGGTAAAGCTGACTGGCATATTACAAGCCTCATTGGCTTATCAAATGTTTTAAATTCTTGGAATAGACGCTATGGATAGAAAGACTAGAAATGTAGAATCCCTTCTTCCATCTGGAAGTTAGTCCATCGGTCCATCTGGACCGATGACCTCACGAGGATGGCAGGATGCAGAAACTAAAGGATGGCATATTGTGGAAGGCATTAGGGAAGGTCTGTGTCTAATAGTGGAATAATACAGGCTGATAATGATGACAATGTTCTAAGAGTTTCAAATGATACTGTTTAAATTGAACATGAACCAAACCACTAATTTGAACAAATACAATCTAATAAAAGTAATTTGGTTAACTATTAATTCTGTTATCACTGCTATCACATAAGCTTATATATCCCATTGCATTTACTCTGAACTGTGAAGAAAAATTATTTAACACTTGAATTATATAAGTACACCATAATCTCCCAGTCATTTTCCCACCCATGTGGGGTCGACACATGCAGTATGTACTTTTCATCCATATTTCTATATCAGCCGTCATATCTGAAAACACACCCTTCTTACAAATATTATCTTTTACACAATCCATCCATATTTTACTTTATCCATATTTTTCTTATCCATACTTTTTTCAGTCTTCCTCTACTTTAGTAACCATTCTTATCCATACTTTTTTCAGTCTTCCTCTACTTTAGTAACCACATTGATTCTCATTACATTCTACATTATTATACACTAATATTCCATAATCCATGTTACTTTCATCTAGAACAATTTCTCATTTTGTTTTGGGTGAACACATTACGCCCATTAGTTGGCATAGAATTATGTTAATCACACACTGAATTGGCTAACATAAATTTAATACAGATAAATGATGAAAAGATGTTGATGGGATCAGAATATATTTATTTTCTTTTATTGTGGGTTATTACAATATCAATATATTAACATTAAAGTTATTTAATAATTAAGACATCTAAGAGCTTATAGTAAATAGAAGAAAATCAAACATAAAAGAAAGTATGCTGGTAGGAACAATCTGTAAATAAAAATAAACTTAATATAAGTATGTATTTTTCATTTCACTTTAATAAAAATAACAGAAAAGACAAGAATTTAGATAGAACAATAGCTAGAATAGAAATTAAATATCATAGACCTTCATATGAATTAATATTTTAAAATAAGTAATTTCCATTAGCTTGGGTTTGCATTATCTTCTCTTTATTCTTATTTAATCTAAATTTTCATGTTTTTTTTATTTAATTGTATGTCTATTGTTATCCCAAAGTCTTTACCCTTATAGATTTTCTGATGAGTTTTATTTATTTTACAAGTGTTAAATAGCCAATAAGTTAAATAGCCATCGACTTCTCTATAAGGCCGCAAGCTATTGGTAAGGTGGTACAAACCACAAAATTATCAATTATTTTCGAACAATTTCTTGTAGTAATCCAAAAGAGTAGAAAAGAGGTAGAAAAGCTATAGATTAAATAAATATGAATAAACTTACCAATGTTTTGGAGTTTTAGCAGATGTAGAGAATTGTAGAATTTAATGTCGATTTTTTTTCCCAATGTCATATCACTTCCCCGACTACATCACAATTTGAGTAAGTTAATTTTATTATTAATCATTATTAGTTAATTTTAAATATAACATTTTCAGTTTTGTTTGACCGTTATTAGCACTAAGATATTTACAACATGAAGACGACGATAATAAAAATATAAACACTACATCTGCCAAACTGTTGAATGCATGGACTTTTTATACTACAAGACACAACATTGTTAAAAAGCAAAACAGTAAAATACACCTTAAACCTATTACCGTAAGATTACATTTAGGATACTATCATACGTAGAGACAAAACGAGCCGAGAGAGATTGCACCGTAGAAGTACGTCTCTTTTTAAACTTGCCAGGCGAAAAAAAAAAAAAAAGTGGCCGTGGCAATAATTATTTCAGATTCCGCGAGCGATTACTTTCTTTTTAATCTTTCTATAAACTCATTATAGTTATAAATATTTTCAATCTCTTTATGGATGATTGTTTGAAAACTTTAGCAGACAAAGAATATGGATTAAGGATGGGTGAATTAGTTGTAAAATGGATCTTATACGCCGTTGACTTGGTTTTGCTTGCGTCAGTGTTGTAGGTCTTATAATTTATGCTTAATTTAATGATTGATTAATTCGAAGGCAGAGTATGAACGTGAACGTAGGAAAGACGAAAGTAATGATGTTTGAAAAAGAATAAATCGAGACAGTAATTAAAATAAACTTTAACGGTAAAGCTGTGGACCAGGTGAAAGAGTTCCCAAATATACGGGATGTATATTCAGATGAGATTGATACAGAACCGACAGTATCTTGGTCTTGTCGTCTTTGCCTCAAGATGTAACAACCGTTTGTCTAATGTCCTAATGTAATGTAATCGGTTACTTTTGCTTGAATAACTCAGATGCCACGAAAGTAGCAATATCAGGTGGGATCGGGGTGGGGTTAGTTGCATTTGGGGAATTTAATAAACTATGTGAATTCCTCTAGGTCAAATAGCAGATTAAATACAAACTAGCTTTTGACTGCGATTTAGTCGACATAAAATAGATAATGTGGGCAGCATTCTTAATGTTTTAGGATGCTTATTTTACCTATAATAAACATAATACACTAATTTAGTCTTACTGCAAGTAATTTATTTTAATACATTCATAGTAACTTATTTCAATCACAAAGCTATGGTTTTTCCACCCTTTAAAAAAATAGATGAGAAAATAAATACGTGTAGTAGAGGGATTTATTTGAACTTCCAAACGAATTTTCATCTCCTGTTTTACCCCATGTAGGTCTATATTTCAAAACAAACGTTTATTATTTTTTTATCAAGTAACTAAATACAAAGCTACATGGTTTTATCGTCAACAATGACAAATTTCATTAAACACTTTAATTCCCTATTTTCTCCTCCTTCAAGCCCATTTTTGCGATAAAGCATAGCCTCTGGCCTTTCCCAAAGTATAGTCTACCTCTACGCCAAATTTAATCAAAATCGGTTCCATGGTTAGGCGTGAAAGCGTGATTTTTTAGACTTCCTTACGAACTTTCATATTTCCCTACACAGACAAAATTTCAAAAACTCTAAAACAAATATTTAATTACTTTTTATCAAGTGCCTAAATTTTTAAAAAGTTTTAAAGTTTTATCTTCGACAATGACGAAAAAAACAAAAACTTTTATTCCCTATTTCAACACCTTCAAGCCTTTTTTCGCGATTCGGTGCGGTAGCCTATGTCTTTTTCTAAAGTCTAGCTTATTTTTGTACCAATATTTTTTTTTATCATAATCGGTTTAGGGGTTAGGCATGAAAACGTGACTTTGTTTAAACGTCGATACGAAGTTTCATTTCCAATTTCATCCCTTCGAAGGTCGAAATTTCAAAAGCACTAGAACAATTGTATATTTATTTTTATTAAGTGCATAAATACAAAGTTTCAAGTTTCAACAATGACGAATTTCCATTCAAACTATCGTCTCCAATTTCAACCCCTACAAACCTTTTCGCGGTAAACACTAGTAGTCCTTTCTCAAGGTCTAATCTACTTTTGTAACAAATTTCATCAAAATTGGCAGTGTTTTAGGCGTGAAATCATAATAGACAGACAGACAGAGCTACTTTTGCATTTATAATATTAGTCGGGATTGCCTAAATGATCGAACATTAAAAGTTGTAAAAAAACATTAAATTAACGATGTTATTCTAGGCCGAACCCGTTTTTGACATAAACACTGTTTATAGGAATCCTTATGCATAATAGAATCGAAAACATACGTCACATGTCGTGCTGGTACCTTGTCACTGTTATGGCCACGTGCATTAAACACAAACGTGAAACGCAGATATCTTGTTGTTTCTTTCTACAAGTGAACTCACGTTTTACTGTGCGTGAACTGTAGTGATGTGATAATTGAACGTAATTTCTTAAATATCAGTTTTTAAAACACTTTTATTTATTTTGTTAGATCCACAGATGATATGTATTGTTTTTAGTAGTATATTTTGTATTGTAAAGAAATTGATTATCCCTTAATTTCTACAATATATTGTCAACATTCTTCAAATCAAATATTTTTGCTGTAAAAATGTTTAAAAATCTGTATACACGAGTAGATTGCCTCGATAAGTAAGAACTATGGTTTTTTTATCTATTGTACATTGCTTATTCAATTATATAAATATTTAAAATCCAAAAAGACTGTAACGGTTTTGATTGGTTGATGACTAAAACTTATGATGATACTGAAGCATTGATATAAACAATACCATCAATATGAATTTGCGAGCACTTTATCATACCCACAAATACAAACATATGTCCAAACAAGTACGCACAAATACGCACCCACACACACATACACACATGTGCACACGCGCATACACATACAAATACACATGTACTCATATAAACTATTTATTAAATTAATTCTTTCCTTTTCCTTTACCCGATTGTATTTGCATTATCACTTTTTTTTGTTTTTATTCTCGTTTGTTAGGGTACTTTATGATGTTATAGAAGAGCGGGTTTTCCTCACACAAGTAAATCATTTTACATGTGTGAGGATGTTTTTTGCAAGTATGTGCGTATATGTATTTACTAAATATATATAGCCTAAACGGCTTGACCGATTTTGAAGATTGATGTGTCATTCGATTTACCTCAGAGTTTACATATAGTAAATCTTAACTGAATTTTCTAAATTTAAAAATAAAACTTTCTAATGAAATTTAAAAATACGCAAATTAAAAAAAAATAACGGAAATGTCGACAAAGTATTGATGTCGACATAAAGTTGTACCAATAAGGGACAACACTATGGGACTGGACACAAATCATACATGCTGTCAAGCAAACGCAGTCTAATCTTTTTCTTTCGAGAGAATTTTAGTTTCAATTCGTTCAACTTGTGTCGAATTATTAAAATTTAAATAAATTTAAAGATTTATTAAGTTCTTTACTTAAAATTAACAGCTACCTGAAGTTGATATTTATTAGAAAAGGTCTACTTTATACATGAGGTTCGATCAGCAATAAATACAGGTAAATTTAAAATTGGTATTAGTAACTTTTTAAATATTTAAATGTTTTTTCATTTCTCGCTTTGAATTAGTGCGTGAAAATAATAATTATTGTAATAATTAGCGAATTTGTAAATTTTTTAGCTGCATCATTTCATCGTTAATTGCATTAAAAATGTAAAATTAAGATTTAAAAATCCTAGGAAAAAATGTTAAGTAATCTAAGTAAAATAAATAACTGAAATAAATTAACTAATGTTAACTTTTATCTATAATATTTAAAAAAAAAAAATACTTTAAAGTAATCTAGATTGCATAATCAATCATCTATCAAAATAAAATAATAAATTTAGTTATGGATAATTATCCCCTCTTTGATCCTATTATGATTTTGAAAAAGTTTCATGTTCAACTGTTTAAAACATGTCCAGTGTTTTTCACTATCAAGCTTGCATTGCAAACATGCAAAAGTGATCTTATTTTTATACACATAACGTATAGATTAGTTTTCAAATGCAGCAGTTTCAAAATAGAGTTTGGAATGTAGAATGTAGGAAAATTATTTATGTCGCCAAAATACGCGGCTGTGTTGGCCATGGGACATCTCAGACAAAACTATTATGACCAAAATGATAATTTTAAATCACTTATCCAAAATATTGTGAATACTTATGGGAAAAATATAAGTGCCTTAGAAAAAAGTTTGCTTGCACACTACAAATCAATTTCTGTATTGCCTTGGCTACTTAACTAGGTTTTCCCATATTTAACGAGCCAATGTATTTATCTTATGCATCTCTTACAAGTATTGTGTGTATCTTACAAAGATATAATAAAATTAAGGATATAAATCATAAAAAAGTTTAGTTAATTATACTATTAATGTATGAATGCAAAAAAAGCAATAAGACATAGCAACACTGGCAAATAAGAATCTATTGTACAACCTTTTAATATTAATAACATATGATCCATTATATTGCACACTTTAAATAGAATCTCTGAAATGAATACACAACAAGTACTGCCATTGTCTGCGCACATAACTGAGTTAAATTCTTTATGGTCAGAAGGTCTATGCCCTGTGCTTCTTCAATTAGTTGAGGACCATTTTTTGTAAAATTATTAAATTGCTGACTGAATATGAATGAATAATTAAGAAATAATTTCAATTGCAATTTAACCCCGGCATGTCGGGGATTTAGGCCTACAATAACTCACTCCACCACCACCACCACCTCAGCCTATGATCGTCCACTGCTGGACATAGGCCTCCCCCATTGAATGCATCATTTTGGGGAAGAAGTGCCATAACACCATAAAACCATAACGCCACGCTTGGCAGGTGGGCAGCAATCGCTGTATGTTCCATCATACTAAGAAAAGGACGCTGCTGCCCATCCTCCAGTGGTATATATACAAGACAAACAGTTTGTCCTGGGTGGGAAATGACCTGTGGCGTGAAAGGCTTACCACATCTTACCACTGCCGCCAAACGGTCAGTCCCCTCACTCACTGGGAAATATATATATATATATAATAAGTACTTAGCGCTGTGTGAGCCTGATTTCAAGTTTGGTATCAAGCTCGATACCCTCGAAGTGCAGTGACTGTAGATTTGTACAAAATTCCTAGGTATATCTGTACAAAGTTCCAATGACTAGTCTTTGAGGAAACAAAGTTGAGAGCCTAATTTTTAACTATTGTAATCAAATTATATTGGTTCTACCGAACAATCGAATTAATATAGTATACAAATTATGCGAATGTATATATAAAAATGTTAACATTAATGTAATGGTAATATATAGATTTCTTACACCATTATGAATTAAACAATTTTTATATTTTCACTAAAGCAATGAAGGATATTTGATTAAGAATTAGTATGCAAAATGAAATGTTATATAGTTGATGAGAATTAGATCTTAATTTAGTTCAAAAGTTATTAATTGTATTAAATGTAAAAGCAAAAAGTAAAGTATATATATATCTGATATTATATAGGTCTGAACGCGTTCTAGTATTAGATCCGCCGAGCGTTGCGAGTTCTTGTTAATGTTTACGAAAGAGGCACAGCGACGTACATTCGCCTTTAGCCTAGCTCTACAACTTTGTGTAGCCCATATCCATTTCCATTTTAAAGGACTTGTAAGTTTAAAGTTCGATTACCGATTGTTGTTTTTACCTGTTCCAGATCAGCTAGTGACTGATATCACCATGGTAATGCTTTGCGATATTATAGTTTTAGAAAAAAATGATGAGATAAAGACGATGTTAACATCGTCTTTATCTCGCATAGAAACACTCATTTTCGCCTGAGTTTAAGTATATTAAATTACTATTTTCTTGCATAGTACTCGCTTAAGTATCGACTAGATTATACATATTGATTTCAAATGTTTATCACCTGACATACTACTAAGTAGTAGTTACAGTAAGCACATGGCATATATTCTACTTCACGTTTTACCCAAAAGTTTACTTAAAATCACGTTTTCTTCTATTAATCACACCATGTGACCCCGAAAACTTATAGCTTCACTGCAAAGTTTATTCTTTTACTTCGAAAAATATTTTGAAACCTACTTGTTACTTAGACGGCTTCCTTGCGACAGAGGTACAGCCATTAAATTATTGTTTCTCTACACAAAAGCAAAGGGTTAATTTTAAAAATTCAAATGTTTCAAAACATTTAAATAAATATGCCTTTTTCAATATCGTATCTGCAATCAGACAATAGCAACCGATCGAGCCGAGGCTAGGCTTTTTCGGGCACCCTCGAATTGGAATGGTAAACGCTTAACGAGTGACAGCCCAAGCCGAGGTCTCCTCTCGGGCGCCCTTGTGCCCAGTAACTCCACGGTGCGTCCACCGAAGCGATGTAAGAGCTCGGCGGCCTCCCAATCCGGTAAAAATATCAGCAAAGTAACGGCCCAAGCCGAGGCTCTCGAGGGAGCCGAGCTTAGTAGCTTAACGACGCTTAGGCTAGGCGCCTTCAGCGCTCAGCTGCCCCAAGCCCGGCGTAACTGTAAACGCCTCCTCGAGGCTTTTGTCTTTTTTTGTTATTGATTTGCCACTACACGTAACTAATCACGTTTCTTGAACGACCTCTCATACAATGATTGAAAAGGTGGCATAAAGTTTCTGTTTTTTGTTACAGTTTAATATGGACAATATGGATGATTCAGAGAATAATGCGAAGATATCGGATTCTGGGTACTCTAACAGCTGCAGTAACAGCCAATCTAGACGGAGGTTAGTTATACAGATTTTTAGAAATGTTTTAAAATTCACTTCGAGTTTAACTATTAACTTAAAAGATTTTTACAATATGATGGCTTGAAGGTTTATTCTTTTGTCTTTAAACTTTGTACTCCTTATGTAGTTTTGAAGTAGCAAAGTTTTAGTTAATCTAAGTATTAAAAAACAAGTTATTAAAAAACTAACTCATAAAATTAGTAATGTCAGTGGCAGGTTTTATGGTGTTGGTTCTCTGCTATTTATAATATTTAGATTTTTATTTTCATGAAAATTACGTTACCGTGCCTCAAATTAATCAGCGATGTTCCTGTTTTTTATACATCTTATGCCCCAGACTAAAAATGTGTACATATAAAAGCTTAGGTACATTACTGTAACAGTAATGCTCTTATCGCTATATAAAACATAATAAAACGGGTTATACCCATGTTAGAAATAATTATATAATTTCTAAAATGATTTTCTAATGATGGTAAAATGTATCGATTATGTTCTTTTACACTATATGTTTTGTATAAAAATAATGGTTGTTATTATTTTTGTAGTTCGAAGTCAACCCACTCTGGAAGCAATTCGAGTGGCAGCAGCGGTTATGGGGGTAAACCATCAGCCTCCGGTTACAGGTGCGTTATGGAAATTCTAATAAAGGTCATGGCCATGATGATTGGATTCTATTATTATATTTTATTATTTTATCATCATTACCATGATTTTTGATGTAATTATTTTTAACAATTCTAAATAAGTTAAACACTTGTGCTGGGATATGTGAAGCGACAATAGTCGAATGGCGGGCGAAACTTTAGACCTCATGATCGGTAGTCCGTAATCTGTACCCTAAACCTACTAGGCCATCGTATTCCTATATCGTAATTAATATAAAATCATCATCATTGTTTTGATCTTACTTCCTTGTGAGCATTATATGAACAAGCACAATTCATTGTTTATAAATAAGTAATATCGAGAAGAAATAAAAAACAACAATCTTTTAAAATTCTTTCATACGGCAATGGTATATGTAGAATCTAGAAAATGATTCCACAAAGTAAATTTTACAATAGGATCGGTATTATAATGAGGTGCTTTTATCTTGGCGTATTGTATTACAAGTCTTAGAATGACAATACTATCATTTGCATGCCTTTACAAGGCATGAAGTCACACCGACTGTGTTAATTCTAAGAATTCTGGAGATTGATATACTTATATTCTCTTTTTTTCTATGGTTACTGTTAATGTGTGATGACTAAAATTCATTTCTGAAGAAAAAAATGCTAAAGAATGAGATGCAAATAATTAAAAAAAAATATAATGTGTTAAACATTCATATTATTTTCAAGTTACAAATAATTATTAGTAATATGTTTTGGTCTAATAAATTTGATTGTTTGAGTTTTTCATATATAGAGAGTGTTGCTTATATCAGAATTTGATGTTTCTACATATATTTTTTTTTCTTTTTAATAGCAAAGATCTTAACGAACCACCAGAGAAAAGGTTCAAAGAGAAAGATTCGAAAAAAAAGAAGCAAGTGCAGTCAGAGATTTTAACAGAAGCTCGAAATGAAAGAGATGATGGACTTCCAGAATCGGTGCCGATTTTTGAATCACCTAAAGAAGAAACTGACAATGGTGGGTAACCCAACTTATTGACAAAAACAAAAGTATCTTTTGTTTTTGTATTAACTGATCACTTGTTATCCGTGAATTAAGCCCATTAATTCGCCCTGATGAAGGACCCCCGACGGGTCTGGAACTAGTCGGTACATACACCAGAGTACACGTTTGTTAAGCCGTTATTTTAATAAGTTTATTAAAAAATGTCTCACGGAAGTTTTAAGAATTTAATTAATTATCAAGTTCACTTTAACAATTTTTCGCGAAAGAATTCTGAAGATTTTGTCCCTGGTCCAGCCAAGGCTTGTTGTAACTGATGTTTGCCATTATGTGAAATTATCGTTTTGTGTACAACCATGGAAGAAATATGAAATATTTGTGTTCATTTTAGGTTCGATTCATGTTGAGATATTTGCTGATATGTTTTGAGCCCAGACTAGAAAAAGTCAATGTGTTCATCATATCACCTCCTAAAAGTTCATTTCAAAAAAAGGTTCACAAATATTACATCACAACATCTTATGAAAATATGAAAAATTTTTAAAGTCTTCTTTTTTTAAAGAATTCAATGTAATTAGTAAATTTGCTCAGAATTTTAGTAAAAGAATAAAAAAATTGGCAAATTAAGGTAGACATTTGGTATTTTAAGGCCACCCACTACCGTCATTAAAATCTTGATGGCAACTCTAACTTTTTTGCCAGCATATTGAGTACTGGTAAAAAGTACTTGTAAAATATAATTCGTGTGTTACTAGACATTAATCGCGGATTGAACAAGGAGAACTTGACGAGAAATATTAAGTACACAGCTGTTCCTAAATTTAAACACAGGTATTATTATTACAGAGGGCCGGCGAAAGTTCGGGGTTAAATTTCTTGTAATGTTCAATAATTATTCTGTAGTTTCTTCGGTGTTATGCGCTGAAACAGTGTTACATATTTTAAGGTAAAGTACAGATCAGTTGTTTTTCCTTGCCAGTAACTGGGATACGCATTGTGCTAATATATGTTCTTTACTGATCTTTTTATTTTTTGAATTCATTAATTTATTTTATGATTTTTTTTTTTTTACTATTTTATTTATTCTTTTAAATTTCTTAAATTTTTTGATTTAATTCATTTGTGAAATTTTATTACACTTGAAAAATACATTACCTAGAATGTTTCGCGCCAGGCAAGGCGACCGGCCGTAAAAACTATAGTCAAATTTAGGTTGATAATATTTAACCTATTTATGATTAACTATTTAGCAACTATTACCACTCTACTGAGACAATTTATTATTAACTTTTTGCACAAAAGCGCGATCTAAATCGTGTACTATTTTCAGATTAACAATAATGAACAATTGCATCAGGTGGGATCGGGGTCAAGCGCTGCTTTATTCATTATAAAAAAATGCATTTTAGGTTAAATTAATTTTTTTATTTGTTGTAATTTGCAGTTGTCCAGTTGTCGTCACCAGCGCTCGCGTCACCCGAAAAGGTTTCCGAAAGCATGGACATTGCAACACCGGAGAGTGGAAGTACCAAAGAGGAAGTCGAACCCGTGAGTGCTTATTCTTTAAGGCGACATTGCTACATGTTAACTTTGACACTTTCTAGTTCCGATCATAATGTTAGAAAAGCTGTGTGCTTTAAAAGGGGTTCTTTTTATTTTTTTTTAGTTAAATACAACATATCCTTTAACGTACATATAAGAAGTTACGTAGTACATTTTTTGTAATTTTGAAATAGATTGTATTTTGCCTTGTATTTATTTATCTTTTACTGGATTTATTGTAAATATGACGACTATAACTTATTTTTTTAAATTAATCAATCGAAAATAATACCAATATTAAATTACCTTGTGTGTAAAATAAACTTTTTTATATTAAATTATAAAAAAAGTACAATAATATTAGAATTGTCAAAGTTATATTCTTTTGTAATTTCCAGTTTAATCCTGCGCCAGAAACGCCAGTCCACAAATCGTTGGAATGCGCGCCCAACGGTCCACCGCAACGTTGTTCTGTAAGTATTATTACTTTTTTTGTTAAGTTTAAAATTGGTTTTGAACAAACATTAGTTAATTTAAAAAAAAAAATAACCCGATTGCAATCCTGGGACTATCCGCGAATGATCATAAGTCTAATAACATCTCACTTGTTAAAATCGGTTAAGTCTTTTAGGCTACAGAAGGTCACAATGTAACGGACATACACACTCTCCTGTCAGTTAGGCAATAATCACATTGGATACTGCGTTGGGGTTATCTAACCTAATCGAACTTATCCTACCTACCATTAGAGTTTTGTGATGAGACTATACAGCTTTTCAATAGTTTCTTTTAGTAGTTCAACCACTAAACAATCATATGAGGAGCATTCATTTGCACTATACATTATAAAAAGATTTGATTGTTTGTTCTGGTTCAATTCATAAATTATTGAATTGGAAATGGAAATGAAATGGGGCGTGTTGTTAACTAATAATATTGTTTACAGGATGGATTCTTTTGTGTAATTTCTATGCACGATGGTGTGGTCATGTATACGACCTCAACCCTTACAACCACACTCGGTTTCCCAAAGGACATGTGGGTTGGCAGATCGTTTATAGACTTCGTACATCAGAAGGTGACGTATTATCCTGTTTTACAGTAACATGATTGGTAGAATGCTAACGGTAGAAATGTTAATTTATTTTTTACGCACTCAGATAACGAGTACAATATATCCTTTTTTAAATATTGGCAATACAGTTTTCGCTGTTTCTTTTTTAAATAAAAAGTATCAATTTACTGTAAAAAATATACGTTCCATTTTATTCAAAATATTGTCCGTCATTAGCTACTATTTTTGCCATCTTTCTGGCAGCATTCCTATGCCACGTCGAAAAACTCTTCATTTTTTGAGGGTACCCATGAATCGACCCAATTTTTGGCTTCTTCGTAAGAAGCCATCGACCGAAGCAAGTGGTAGTCCGAAGGAGCAATGTCTCATAAATACGGAGGGCGGGATAAAACTTTTGCAACATGTGGCTGAGTGTTGTCGTGCTTACAAATTACTTTGTCATGTCTTTTGGCATATTGGAGGCGTATTCTTTAATTATCTGCTCCATTGCAACAGTTGCTGTTGACAACGTTCTCCAGTGATAGTTTCATTTGGCTGGAGAACCTCGGTCACTTGGCGTAAAGTGATGCACATAAATTTCTTCGATATAGGCCAGTAATAGCTAAATCTCGAGAAAGTTACAATCTTCGTCACTCCTGGAACGAACAGCATATGCATTAACACCATTCCTAGACGCTGTTTTAAGGTGCATGTCCCTTATGCGTCGGTTCATTGATGCAAAAGCTGAGAAACCCTTTCGCACACAATTTCGTACTAGTTCTAGTTATTTCAAACCAGTTCTTGCCATCGACGTACTACGAACAATATCAGTCATCTCATTTCATTCCCTTTTGGGCAAATAATGTATATTATCAATGCCTTTTTATAATTAAATGTAAACTAATATTTAAATGCTGTCAGCATTATTTAATACACTCACCAGATTTGATCATTTACATGCTTGTTGTTCACGATGTAAGTTCTTTCATTTAAAACAGTAGCATACCAGTTGTTTTTAATATTTGATGATTACTATATCAATTGATACGAAACTATTTTATTACAGGATCGCAATGCCTTCGCTTCGCAGATAACTAATGGCTTTGCGTTACCGAAAAATGTAAATGGTATACAAGAAAAAGGTAATATTTTTTATTTAATAATCGATCGCGCCGTCGAGTTTATCGCATGACCATTTATAAACCTAAAAAAACTCTTTATTGGAAAGGGGACATTTGCTAGTGGGTCCCAATCAGTTTGAATGTGATTGAACCTTGGGTTCCAATCATATACATTTTACATTCACCAGTTTACATTTTACATTGACCAATTTACATTTTACATTGACCAATTTACATTGGTAGACTTAACCCTCAAGAGAAGCACTATCGCTGCTGCGCGATCCAGAAGCACTGGGTATGCCATACCCGCGTGTCTTTGATT
>DWLR01002578.1:0-15131 GCA_018246295.1 Papilio alexanor hazarajatica | reverse complement strand
AACAAGAGCTCGGGTTGCTTTGGATCATTATCGAGGATGTATTGGGCTGGCGTTTCACAAGCAAAAAAAAACACTATTCTTAAAGTAAACAATTAAAAAAACAGACAAAAAATAGTAAAAAAAAATAAATCAAACAGTCAGTATGACTAAGAGAAAAAAAAAGATAGAGGAGAGAAAGAGATAGTCATATTCATACCGCCATGTTGTAATGTTGAGTAGATTGGATTTATAAAAACAATATTCTATGGGTAACGTAGTCATAGTAACTGTTTGAAGGATACAATTATGAGGGATAAGTAACATCGTCACAGCCTACGTAAATCGCATGCCAATGGGGTCGTGGTATAGGGGTGGTGGTAAAGTAAAAAAAAACAAATAGTCAAATTAAAAAAAAGGGAAGCGTCAGACTGGTTTTCTGCGGAGCATGCATGGCCGTTACTCGCGATGTCCATAGGCTTTCTAACTATTGTGTACCGGCCCGGTTCCATGACAGCTCGAGAGTGGGGGGAGGGGGAGCGAGAGAGTACATAATAACAAGTCCAAAGAACAGTAAGAGACAGAGATATCGAGAATAAAGAAATGAGTCAAAGGAAACGGATGTCATGAAACCAGGCCGAAAATATATATTTTTTTAGAATTGTAAAAAAAACATAAACTAGTGTAGAATTGTACGATCGCTAATTTTGTTGTCGTTTTTCTGATGTTTTCTTGATAGAACAAAAAAAAATTGTTTTTTTTTAGGCAAAAACAAAATTGGCAACCGTTCAATAGTAAACTACGTTAATGGGCCAAAATAATGTAGCGTTTCTACTAAAATTTTACTCTGTAAAGTGTTTCTCTGTGTAGGTAAGAATATATAGAAAATAATAATTATCGAATGAGAACAGAAGTATAGGAGAATGAAACTAAATGTGAGACGTAAGAGAAACAGAAAAGGAGAGTGAAATAAAAAATAAAATAAAAAATAATGAACGTCGTTGGTTTATGGTTCTGAATACGCTATTGATTTATTTTTAAAGTGTCGATCATATATAAATATTTTTCATCTAAGTCCGGCTATAAAAAGAATGCTGAAGGGGTGTATATTGATAAAATAACTCAGCGTAATCTAATCTATGACGGTATCTATATAGATGCATAGTAAAAATGGTAGTTAAGATCGGCTCGTATGTATTTATAATAAAATTAAATATATATGTATATAGATAAAATGGAGTCATTCTCTTGACTTAGCGGTAGGATGCCCAAGGTATCTGCAGTGTTGACCTGTTGACTTTTCTGTTTTTATATTTTAAAAGATACAATGCTACGAAGTTTAAACTTATCCCTCTTTCGCTTTAAACACGAACGTTTCTGCCACTCCTATATGCTTTTTTTTATTTTCAAATCATAATAAGTCATTTTTTTTATTTTACTGTTACTCTAGTAAGTTTACTGTAAAATTACTTAATTATCAAATATTTGTTGTTTTTTTTTTTTGAGTAAACTTACTAAAGTAAAAAATTTAAATGCCGTAGAAAATCATCATGTGTTTTTTTTTTGCATAATTTTTTTTTTCAGTCTATATTTCACAGCCGCGTTGTAACCATGATGTCATCTATGACAAAGAATGACAGTCTTTTGCGATCTTATTAAAGAAACTAAAACGGATTACAAATTTTAATGAAATCATAAGATAATCATATTATATCACTAAAATACGATGAAATTAATAAATCAAATACGATAGCAAGACACTGTCATTAAAAATAATGTAAATAATTGTTTAAATTTTATTTAGTACAATTTTGAATAAAAAATGTTCATACAATTTTCAAAACAAAACAATTATTTACATTAATACACACAAAATTTATATTCAATATTCATTAAAATTTCCCCACAAAATTACTTTTTTGAAATTCCCATGACACAAGGACAAAAAATCAACATAAATCCCCCTTAATGCAAACATATAACAAATTGATCCCCAAAAAAAAAAAAATTGTCACACCCCAAAGCGAATAGGCCGCCGATTAAATGAATTAATTGATTTATGTCATATTTATAAACACGTTATATTGTCATTTTATTGAATACAAAAAATGTATACAAAACAAATAAAAAATAATATGACTTTATAAACTATTAAAGATAAAAATGGAACGTGTGGACATATCTGCCGAACTCGAAATTAATTGAAGGATTGATATTAGCGCCAATGGTCTAGTGGTTTAGGATACGTCGTGGTTGGAACACAAGGTCCTGGGTTCTGTTATCTGCAACTTTTCTGCTGTTACGATAGACACTCGATAAACAAGTATAAATACTTAACATTTTTCTTGACCATTAGAACATAAATTAGGATGAAACAAAAAAATACGACATGAGGTAAAAACAAAAAAAAAAATTAGATCTAGCTCATCGATCGGCCTATTCGCGTGACGTCACTACCCTCGCTACCCCTCCCCCCTACCCCGGCTGGTGCCGGGAGCGTGCGTACCTGCGTCTGCAGGCGCGTGAGGCCGCGTATCCACAGGATCTGTCCCGCGCGCGGCTTCTTGTCCAAGTCCGCATCGTAGTCCGGACCGGGCTGGATGGTCTCGGGGTCCGGCTGGCCTCGGCCCCAACTGGGATAAGGTCCGGATAATCATTTGAATAAAATAGGAAAACACTACTGTTTCATCAACATCTATAAATAAAAGCAATAGCTTTTATTTTCCTTTAATTTTAAACCCCACTTATAAGAGTTCAAGGTAAGTTATTGAGAGATAAAGTGATTTTACGAAATCATATAAGTTTACCCCATTTTAAGATATTGCCTTCACTTCAACTTAATACTTAATTATAACCGTTGAAGTGTGTTCTTTTTTATAATATGGACTAAATTCACATACAAAATGCTTTAAACGTCCACAGCTTTTATTTCCCATAAAATTTTACTTTAAAACTTAATCACCTTTTGCTAAAAGAATATTCATAAATACCAAAACATTAGCTCTGTCCATGTTACATAAATACACTTCATTTTATTTCACAATTTCCACAAAAATACAACATATCCAAAGAAAATATGAAATAGTGTAATGGCCGCCTTCTATAGTGACGGTCAATTGTTTCTAACATTCAAGTCTTCATTTGGAATAATGTACATAGCTTATAAAACTTCGTGCCAAACATATTCACGTATCAACCTATTCGGGTGGGCATACTCACGCGAGTTTCTTGGGTATTTTCCTCGTGGGCACAGTGGTGACCAGCTGGCCCCACACCAGGGTGCCGGCGCCGAAGAACAGGCACCACAGCCACTGATCTATCGAGAGCCCTGCCGTGCTGAACGCCATGCCTCCGAACTGGATTATTATCACCTGGAACCATGTGACGTGCGATTTAGATGATGCAAAGCAATAAACTACTTAAGGCTCTATCTATCTCTTCAATGGTAACGCATCTAAACGTAAAAATGCAAAGTATTTACTGCTTTTATTTGTCCACAAAATTAAATGCGTTCAAGTGCAAAAAAATGTCAAATAAATGTATGCCCAAAGGGTTAGTTAGTTAAATAATTCACTAATTTAGTTGCTTCATTCGTTCCTTCGTTCTTTCACTCATTCAAATGGTCCGTTCGTTAATTTATACATCCATTCATTCAGTTTGTTACCTGAGACAAAGCGGTGCCGATCCATATCGAGTAGAAGATAGGGTTAGTGAAGAGTCCTTCGAACACGTTCCTCTGGCCGTGTATCTTGCGCGCGTTGATCTCATTGAAGAGTGTCATCATGACGAACGTGTTGAAGATGATGGTGAAGTGCTGAGTCGGCTCCGAGCCGAGCGGCTGTCCGCGGCCCGACGGGATGTTTAGCATTCTATCACCTGAATCATAAATATGCGTTCAAATGATGAATAAAGAGAGAGAGAGAGACGAAACAAATATATATTGCAAAAGTGAGTGGCAGTGTTTTTGTGGGTGATTGTATATGACGATTTCGATACCGACCTACGAAGAGCAGAGCGAAGATGATGAAGAGCTGGTAGATGGCCTGTCCGAGGATGTTCTTCATCATGGTGCGGCTGATGAGCGGCTTGGTGCGGCCGTACGGCTTGCGCTGCAGCAGGTCAGGGGTGGGCATTTCGGTGGCGAGCGCGAGAGACGCTAGAGTGTCCATTATCAAGTTCACCCATAACATTTGTACGGCCTGCGAAATGAACAGTTCGATAAATTGAAGTACAAGGAAATATCAACTAGATTTAGGTAACATTTTAAAATGTTGCAATTAGACGTAGTAAACATGCTGTTAGGAAGGCATCGTCAATTTTTATATTTAAACGCTTGCCTTTCCCTGAACAAATAATTTCTAACAATTAATATACTAAAGATGGGAGTCCTGTCTTGTTATGTTTGTAATATTATATGAGCCTTTCAATGCACACATCGACTAACTACACTTTTTCTTATAATATATATACGTCATAACTTTATACTAACTTCATATATAACTATATATATATATATATATTATAGATAAAAATATTACGGATAAAAAATTGCAATATTTATAATCGGCGGTGCGAGGAATTCAACCTGGGAGCCGGAGCGCGGCGAGCGCTGGTGGTGACAGCTTCTTACAATTTTGTCACAACAATTAATTTACTAAAATTTGAGGTACACAGAACTGATCCAAGGTTAAAACAACATTTGTATTCTATAATTACGAAAAATGCCAAACATTGTTTACTGTTTTAACCTTGGAAGTGGGCCGACAACATCGAGAGGACAATTCAGACGGAGCGGCACCGCTCAGGAGCTGTGTACGATCATATCATGAACATAAATGAAAGCACACCGAGCCATTAATTAATAAATAGGCTAGAAAGCGTAGGTTATTCGAAATTCCAGTCACAGAAATCCGTGTGGGCGCCATGCCATGCACTTTGAAAATGAGTTCGCTTCCTCTCTCTGAATACAGACATCTCGGTGGCCGGAGCTAGTGCGTCGGTGTCGGCCCCGATTTGTCGGTGTCGGCCCCGACATGTCGGTGTCGGCCCCGACTTGTCGGTGTCGGTCTAGACCTGTCGGTGTCGGTCTGTGGATCATGCACTGTGACTGCATTCAGACATGGACCTTGTCCTGTGAGCTACGCAAGCTGGCTAAGCGCGGCCAACGCGAAGCAACATCGCCTTCCAAACGACCGCACGGAAGCAAGCTGTACCGATATACCGTAACCTCGACCAGTCTTAAGCCTAATTATTTCAATTGTCAAACTAAAAGCTGTATCGTAGATGTAACGATGCTTCTGATATGGTGATATGAGCTTCTATGAGACCCTGGTGATCTTGAATCTTTCCTCTGTGATCGAGTAGTTTTTGAAAAATTGTGCAGAAAATGAGGCAAAATAAATATTTACAATTACCGTAGCATGAAATGATGAATGATGTCAAATTAAATTTAACTTCAGCTTATTTTAAGAAAAATTAGGCCTTAAAGCTTCTGAAAGCGTGCTAATTTAACGAGTGGTAATTTGATTTCTTGTTTTATTCAAATAATTGCAAAAAGCCTAAAAAAATATAGTGGAAAATTCGTGTATTTAATTAATAAATTTGAAATAATCAAAAACTACTGTTGATGTAATAAGAAAAAAACTTTTAAATATTAATTTAATAATTATTTTAAAAAAAGCATTTTCGATGCGAATTTATAAAATTTAATATTATATTAATGAATGAATTCATGTTATGGCGTATGTATTTTATAATATTTGATTTCACTAGAGAATGAATTGCGTTTGTTAAATTCGACATCTTATGTAGATCGGTTCAAACATTAATATTGCAATGCTTTTAAATTTGCATAAAATAGTTTTAAAGATAGCAAAAAGTTCTTAAATAACAAAAAAAAAATCAAATAATGAATCAACAGCCCATGCGTTGGATACGTAAAAGTTGCTAAACATGCGGCACACATGACCGTCCAATTTCAACCAAGAATATCACAAAACATTTATAATACAGGCGAATTTGAAGGGTCAGGGTAGACAAAGAAAAGGGACTGTTACAGAAAGCACACAAGTTGTAAGTATAGAGTACAGTAAAAAAAAAAACAACAAAACAAAGATGAACATAAAAAAGTCAAAACAAAGGAGAGATGTGAGTGATAGAGCAGGCTTTGTATCAATTCTTACAGCTTGATCGGTTGAGGTCTTGCTGTAGGGCACCGGGATCAAGCGCTCCTGTAACTCGCCACCTATGACCTTCCGGGTGCAATGGGGATTCATGGAAAAGAAAATAAAAACAAGAACATGAAGTAAAAGACTCACGAAGAGAGAAGCAGAGGACGGCCGTCCCTTGCGATACACAGTCGGCTGTGCTGCGGATCGAACGCAATTTACAACAACAAAAATTAAAGAAAAGTGGTTCTTTGATTAACTTCGATGAAGAGATTGCAGTAGATGAAAGCGAAAATGATATTGACAACTCTTATTAATAAACATCGTACCGCCGGTGTATGTACACTTGACATTGTTTATAGTAATGAGGGTGAGAGAATGGCGTTCGATACGTCGCAATGGCCGCAGGCTCCGGGACGAAGCGCGGCCTCGCGAAGCGAAACAGACTTTAGGAAGAAGATTCCAAATTAAAATTAACACTAGAACATAAATAGAAACGCTGGGTACGCATCCTATGACCTTAAGAAGCACATTCATGGGGTGTGCACTTAAAAACTATTTTTATTTTAAATTATCCATCCAGGGCTCCTTAATATCCGTCGTTTATTAACGTAAATAAAATAATAATAATAAAACAAACTAAAACATATTTCAACATTGATCGGTGATACATAAAAGTTGGATTTGTGAGTACTTATTTTCAAAGCAACATCAAATCAATTTTTAATCGGTCTGTCGATTTGTCTGTGTGCGTGTGTGTTTGCCTTTCGGCGCTCGTCCGTGTATTACAGCTTGTCTGTCATGCTCTATTTAAAGCACATATATTACGAAACGAAATTCTGCTCAGTTGCTCACATACCAGATTCCAGTTGAACACGTTCATTGACTAATTTACAAGCAGGAAGTGATATCACTACTTCATCTACAAACATTTCTACAACATTTCATCAACAGGTCGTTTGATGCCATCTAATTTGTGAAAGCGGTATGGTTACGTTCATTATTTACACTATACATTTACTATATACATCATGAATTTTATTTCAAGACCATTTCTTTATGTATATCAGAAGGTAGATGGAAGATTATAAATGGCCAATGAAATAAGAGTCATGCGGGACACGCACACCACTGTTTAGGACGGTGACCGCCTGCAGTGGGCGGGCCCAGGCGGTCGCCCATGCGTGAGCAAGCAAGCCGCCAAGCGGCCGTCACAAGGGACGTCGCGACACAACACAAACAATCTCAGTACGACCAGTTACCTTATAACGCAGCTCCGCAACGAGGCAGTCGGGTGAAATGAAAGTTACTTTTGGAGTACAGATACTTTATTACTAAACTTTAAGAGAAGCGTTAGAGGTGAAGAATTAACAGACGGGATACGATACGGCAATGGGCTCGCGTTTCGGATCATGTCACTATATTTTTGACGATATCATTTTGTTCTTTTACTATATCAGTACGAGACTGCTAAAAGCGAAGTTTAATCTTTTTTTTTTTTGAAAAAGTTATTTTTTTTTTTAATTTTTTACATCTAACTTATCGGTTTACAAGACACGAATTATAGTTTAATGTTTTTTAATACGATAATATTGTTTAATATATTATTAAAAAAAAATTCTACGAAGTGCAAAGAGTGATGCGTTTTAGCGATCCTTACATGAATACACATTAAATATAGTTTAAATATAAACACATGAAAGTATCTTTAACCCCATTAAAAGATACTTAAATTTGCTTGAAATCTGATAAGGAAGAAAATAATTTGTAAAAATAAAGAAGGGTCTTAACATTGGAAGACGAAAATAAATTATTTGTGTGTATGTGTGTAAACTGTTTAAATATATAGATATATTTAGGTAACACATGCATTTTGTTGAAAGTACTGACAAATATCTAAAGTAGTATTCCACATTTCATGCACGTACAGAAATCAATAGCCGTTACTCTTGTTACAACTAAACGTAGAGGCAAAATCTATATGAGAATACAAATGATTTTACCATCATAAAATAAGTTATTTGATTACACAGACTACAGAGCATAGTCAACACAGTAGGCTTTTAAAACAAAAGTAAAAATTAAACGATATCAATCACATCAATAGCATAATAAACAAAAGAGACAAAATAACAAGCAAATTCAAATATCGTAAAACCCTTTATCATAAAACTTTTACAAAAGCAAAGTCGCACAATATTATGTGCACGCTCCTTTATATAAATATCATATCAATTTACCGCGTATTAAAATATAATTTCGTTATAAAACTGTCGACTTTATAGAGAAGTAAGGCTTCGCAAATATTTACAGAAAATCATTTTATGTATATTTAAAGACAAAAATAACCGAACTACGTTCCATTACGTATGCCGATAACATCACTAAATATTATAATAAATTTTGAAATAGTGCACCATATTTACGATTAAATTCTAATTCAAATGTTTTAAACTTCTAATAAATTTCTTAGTACTTTTACGAACAATGTACTATTTTTTATAAATAGTTTTTAAGCTTACTATTACTTAAATTGCGCCTAATTTAATGTGATGGGATTAATTATTTAACTGGCAGTAGATTTAAGGTTATAATGTGGCGACACTACATACATTCGTAAGAATACAGATAATGAATTCATTTTCAAATTTATACTATTTTTTTATTTTGGGGTTAGCAATATTGTGGGTTGGTTTAGTTTGGTTGGTTTATTTGGGTTATTTGGTTGGTTTTAATCATCGCTCTGATGCGATACGGGACTGAGTGCAGGCAGGGAGCTGCCTCCTGATTGCACGCTGATCCTCCGGTGCTCCGCCAAATAATTATTGACAAATATCCGACGACCGGCCAATATGTCCGCCTTTTGCTGTAAAACAACATCACGGAGGATTCAGTGAACCGCCGCGGCAATAGCGGCCCATACACACCCAGTGTCCCCAGATGGGTCTTGCCATATCTAATTTATTTCACCTAAATAATGCAATTCATCAAAAACTTCACATTTTTGGGAATTTTTTCTAACTTGAATTTAATAATTGATAACACAATGGGGGGGGTGGCTTAAATAGTGAAATGATTATACTCATAAATAAATAATTTCGGATTTTTTTGCCAGCTTCAGTTTCGAAAAGGTGAAAAAATTTACATGATTATTATATGATTTTTTCCACAAAATTTGACAAATTTCTTTATTAACAAAACAATCACTGAAACGAAACGCCAATCTGGAGACACTGTACGCAGAGTGGCTTCAACCGGATTGCTTTTGTTGTTGCCAGTACGTAAAAATACCG
This sequence comes from Papilio alexanor hazarajatica, assembly GCA_018246295.1. Taxonomy (NCBI): domain Eukaryota; kingdom Metazoa; phylum Arthropoda; class Insecta; order Lepidoptera; family Papilionidae; genus Papilio; species Papilio alexanor. The sequence continues at coordinate 5,695 of DWLR01002578.1, read as the reverse complement.
GCGTTCCAAAATCAAAACTAAAAATTATAAAAGAAAAAATCATTTGGCTTTGGAACACCGCCGCGACTTTGTGATTTAATTAACTATTAATAGAGTGGGGATATTAGGAAGCATTTTTGTTATTTAGTGGCTATGTTAACTAGGGTTAGGGGGCATTCATTCTACCTGGTCGGGACGAGGGCATCCACTAGCAAATACTAATACAGATAAAAAAAATATTATATATTTTTTTAATTACCGTGTTCGAAGCTACTTACTATGCGATCGAAATATAAAATCTGGTATGTGAGCGATCTTGATACTGATAAAGTTTTTATTGAGAAAATTAGGTGATCATTAAATGAAATATCGATGCGATTGAAATAAATAATTTTATTCAAATTACCTTTCTTTCATATTAGACTGGTAGTTAAAATAGCCGGTTAAAAATGTGTGTTTAAAATTAAAAGTAAAACCTCTCGTTACATGAAAATAAATTAGTTAAAAAAAATCAATTCAACTTATAAGTACTTACACAACCGAGTCAATAATAAAAAAAATGAAATAATTAAATAAGCCGATTGAAAAAAATTAAAGTTTTTAATCATATATATGGTTAATTTCATTTTTTAGTTTTGTTGGTGGCATTTTGTATTTCTCGGGCACTTAATATTTTTGTACGACAGCTTAGAAACCTACGACGTACGAGTTTGTTATTGTGATAAATAGAAGTGATTTGTATTCACCTACACGTGAAATACTTTATATATTAAAATAACATTGAAAAATTAAAGATTCCGACAACATAAAGGTGACAGAATAAACTCAATTACACCATATCGCTTTACGTTATCGGAGACCTTTACAAATACAAATTGCGCATACTCACAGACATCTGATTACATGCATAACACTGTAACATAAGCAGTTTCACACTTTAAATGCGAAGCGAAAATAATTAGAATACAAGTTTAAAAAATTAAACAACATTTGTACCAAATAAAAAGAAACATTTCAACATTTCTTCAATATATACTCTGTACTTACAATCTAAGAATCGGCCGCCATTTTGAGGACCGGTCGGTCACAAAATGGCCGCTCACGCGCAGTTTCAACCTCTACAGCGAGGCGCTCGTCAGATTTAAAGCGACTTATCGACCTAGTACAGTCGGGAGTTGTGTTTTGTGACGTACGGTTGCAGAGTTAAGGTCGCTATTCCATCGACGGGGGGTGAGTATGTACCGAAGACTTACGTGCAAGACACGTTCATGCTCTCTAACTAACGTTACTCGTGTACCTAGGTCAGGCCGGCCGCCGGCCGCCGGCCGCCGGGCGCGTCGTGGCGCCGCGGCCACGCGACGCGGACCTAAACTTACCGTTAACATCTGAAATAGAGTGGTTCTGCTAAAACTGGGCGTCCCCCATTCATGCATAACGAGTGGCGAAAGAAAATGCTATGGAATTTGCTTCAACTTTTATTATTAATTGTAAATAGTTTTCGTAACATTAGCAAAACAATGTTTTAATCTATATTGTAAGAGTTCTCGTGTCCAAGTATACATACAGGTATCGAGTGTTTGTATCGACTCCGAATATACGAGGGGTTGATTCAAACGCAATACAAATAGACGCGCGGTGAGACGATAGCCGTTCGCTCGAACGTCAACAGCGGGTTAAAGTGGTCCCAAAATTCACTATGAAACAAACAATGCTGATCGAACGGAGACGACAAAAGTTCGATACGCTGTCACGTTCGACAACATACTCTTAGATAACTTGTTACAGAAAAAGCTAGGAAGAGAGTATGAATACTTCTAAAAAAAAGTTAACATTATCTTGGTAAATTTTCAAGTTGATAAGATTAAAACGTTTCACAATTCCACGAGTCGTCTCTATCTATAATCTCTATGTAAAATATCACTGCCCCGATATACATATATAAAGACGTACGAGAAACTTCTTACTTATATACAAATGTTCATCTCTAAATAGCAGTGTTCGTTACATTGTCGCCGACGGACAGACTTGCTCGGCAATGCCGCGGCGCCTCTACAGCTATTGTCAATATTAAAAAACCACACGTTTCCTAATGAAAGTTTAACATATTTCAACGTTAACAATATTAAGAGTCGATTGTTTTGACGCCTGGCGTAATAACAGCAGACACGATCGGCGCAGGGCCTCAATCTCGGCCCGAACACTCCACAACTATGCAACTTTATTGCTATCGACTAACTAGTTACTAAAAAAATTTCAACACTTATTTCAAAATAAATTCTTACACCTATTACAATTTAAGACTCGAAGAAGATTTTCGATTAATCGTATAATAAAGCATAAACATAAGTAATCGAGGTGTCGTAAGATCGCGCTGAGATTTCGCGGTTAAATATAGATTTAAGTACGTGTCGGTCGGGCGGGGGTCGTGCGGGGTAGACGGGTACCCGGGGTACAATGAAAACATCTCTGCAAAGTACAGTAACGTTGTAACAAAACAGTAAATGTGGCGGGGTATGTAGAAGCTCTATGGGTGTGTGTCAGTGATGTGGCGCGCGGCACGGGTAGCGTTAGAATATGGTGGTCTCAGTGCGCGCGGCGTTGGCGTTGGCGTTGGCGTGGGGCACGTCGTCGGCGTCGATGTAGGCGATGTCCTGCGGCGGCGCGCGCAAGCGCGAGCGCAGGCCGGCCGCCGAGTGCGCCGACAGCCGCTCCTCCAAGTCCTCCAGCGTCGACTTGAACGCGCGCACCACGCGCAGCTGCAACCAACACAACCCTCCCAGTGCGCGCCCGGCCCCCTACACCCTCGCCTAGCGCCTCTAGCGCCCCTAGCACCGCAGACCGACACACTACGCCACCGATATACCGAGTGTGGTGTGGATGTTATCAACTATGCCTGTATTCAGAGTATAAAGTGTGACGGACGTCTCTACGCATGCAGCTAAACGGGCACACCTGTGCGCGCCGCGTGCGGCCGAGAGACTATCGATGGCCGGTGGTGGGCGCCATGCGGACTGAACGAACACTAGGTGCTAGACAGCTGGTACTAGAGCGAGCGCCGACGCCTCCGAGCGGAAGGTCTAGATGACGTCACAAAGCGGGATGGAGGAGTGCTCGTGTCCGGAGCGACGGCGTGCGGGCAGACGGTGCCTGATGAAGGACAGCGAGGCTACCGGGACAGACGTGGGATGCAGCAGACGGGGAACAGAACTATTGAAAACTAAAGCGGCCAGCCCACGGCACCGGTACTCACGTTGCGATCACTTTAGACAGCTTTGTATCGATTCAATTATTTAACAACATATACTTCGATAGAAAAAAAAATTAAACCATCATCATTTTATTATTAAATCATTACTTGAAAAATTGACAAAAGACGTAATGAAATTTTATAGATTGAATTCTCACCATTATTTCATTATCTAAAAAATGTTTCATTAAATACATCGATTACTTTTAACAACGACGTTTCGCGCGCGAGCAACTGTCAAAGTTTTTTTTTTTTTTAAGTAAATGGCATAGTGTCTATGGGCCGACCGCGTGGCTACGCGCTAGGGTTTGTACCGTCAGCGTCCGTCGCTCGCAGCGCGCCGCCAGCCGCCGCGCCCGCCACTACACCTCGGTCTCCAGCACCGGCCGGGGCTGCCAACAACATCTCTCAACGACGCGCGGCTCGCCCCATTCGACACCGTCCTACGTGCGCAGCCCTAGCTTTACAACTTGCTCGCCCTCCAGATTTGGGGTATTTTTTTATAATTAAGACTATGTGCTGTGTACGCTTTGTTCGCCTGGCGTGTGCGAAAATTAAAAAAAATGTAAAAACTACACTACTTTTAATTAAGTCCTAAAATCAAACACAAAATCAACATTACTTATATTGCATCAAAGTACATGTAAATAAAAATTAATCAAAAGTATTTTTCTTTATCTTTATATTTTTTGCTGGTGCGTTTTCAGAAAAAATGGAATACTGGTTGGCTGGAAAGGAACAACAATGAATGTCAAAAATTATGTCTGATAAATATTTATTAGTGTTTTTAGAAAATTTAAATTATTGCATTTACTTTATTTTTTTTTATTTTAGTTAAAGTTAAAACTTTATTCATTTAACTGTAATATATTTGAACCATTCAGTTAAAATGTTTGAATATAAATTTATTCAGGCGAAAAAAGCGTTATTAATTAGGCGATTTTTAAAGTCTATTTGTCTTCTACGTTAAACTACACCCCCATATCTGTTGTCGCTGAAAGCAGGCCAACACGGAAAGAGTGGAACCTTTTTCGTAACACAAGAACAAAAATTAGAAGAAAAAAAAAACAGAAATTAAAAACGGAAAGTGTCTGGTGTATACTGAGAGGCATGTATGAGGCCATATTGCGGCCCGTGTCACGTGATACGAATATGACTCGGAAGTGCCCAAACAAATGAGGAACAACAACAAAAAAAGAAAAAAAAAAACAATGAAACGAAAGAATCTGGTTTTGGAAACTGAAAATGGGAGTCGAATCGAGGCCTTATCTACACCTGTAGTTCAGCTGGCTAAACTAATCCTAGACAACGCAGGGGATGACACCTACGAAGGCTTTATAGGAATCGGTGGGGTTCAATAGCATAGCACTTCTCCCTCCGGGTACACCTAATGTGCCACTAAATGGCTTTAGCGTCTCATACGTTTATTGATGGGTTTTTAATTTTTCTTTTATTTATACAGCATGTTTTAAATTTCGATCTATCAAATTCCATATGCCTGCAAGGTGGCGACACGCATTTTATCTCGTCATTTTAGTATTTGTGATATTAACAGGTAAATAAACTACCATGCCTTGTTATTAGTTTGTTAAACATCTATTGGGAGCCAAGGAGGTACAGACATTTGGCTAAAAAGGTTCACAGTAAGACGATTTACAATTGTAAAAAAAACGTAAGTCGCGTCACGACACTTTAAATTTAAATGGACGAAAACACAAAAAAATTTTTTAATTATTTTCACAATTGTAAAGTCTTAGGTATATTAGAAAGCTACACGGAATCACTTTTTGTTTTAATAAAATAGAAAACTAAAACCTCAACACGTTATTTCTAGAGATGATACTTACCCGAAATATAGCGGCGTCTGTGTAGCAAGTATATACAATGAACACATTTTACAGACAACTACAACAAGCCTATATCGCAAAATAACAACAAAGGCATTTTTCCAACTGGCAAGGCAAGGCAAACTACTGACATTGACAAACCCCATCGTTCAGTTTGACGCTTACACCCGTCTGACATCACCCCTCATCCCTTCCCCCCAAAGTACGGCTCGAACGGACAACATTCATGGACAAAAACAAACAAAAAAAAAACAAAACAAAAAAAAAACAACACTCAAAACACTGACAACACAACAGCAAAGGAAAAAAGACGTGTTCGATCGAGGACGTTTACAATTCGAACAAATGTTAGTAAGGCGAGCATACGCGGCATGCTCTCTAAAAGGTGTACTCAACATTTTTCTATTTTTTTTTTATCTATATCCACTCCACACTCCAATAAATGTACGGTATCGTTTGGCAGTAACTATAAAACAATTATTCGGTATAAAAAAAACTATACGTTCAAATTAAAAATTCAATATGAAACATATAACAATTAAAAAAAAATAATGTTACTGCCAATTTGTATCTCGGGATATCGGTAACGCGTATGTTAGTCATCGCCTCAGGTTTGTGAACA
>DWLR01002577.1:0-15133 GCA_018246295.1 Papilio alexanor hazarajatica | reverse complement strand
GCGGCCGGCCGTAAAACTATAGCCACAACCAGTTACAGTATGGACTACAGTAGAGTCCAGGATATATGGAAGAGTAGGACATACTGCCGACCCTACATAAGTGGGAATAGGGCAGGGAGATGATGAATTGGTATCAGGTTTCAAAGCGGTTCATCTAACATCATACCTTCAGTTAACATCGTAAGACAAAAACGTAAAATATTGAATTGCACTTATAGATGATTACTTTTATTTGATAATTGTGTTAATATTTGCAAAAGAATTATTTACGATTGGCGTAAAGCTATCCGGAAGAGCTGCATCGTGTTCAATTCTATTAATTACGCACAAATTCCGTATTGTAAGCATGCAAGGCGTAATAACAAAGGGGTGTTACAATTGGATATGTATTTTTAATTATAATTTTAAAAGGAAAATAGTAAAAAAAAATGCGCCAAGTCTCATAACGTTCCGTTCGCTTTCAACAACGCTCAAAACAAAATTCAGTAAATCACAGACGCAATCAACAAACGCGGGAGAGGTGTCACACGCAAGAACAAATCATTTATAAAAAAAAATTGTAACAGGACACATTACATAATATTACTAACGTTGGAGTACCAAAAATTAAAAAAAAATTTAATGACATAATTTATATTCCAAACGTTAAGGACTTAATACCTTCTCCAACAATAGCATAACAATCTGATAACACAACTACGTCGACATTTCGCTACGGGCGCACACAAGCTTACGTTGTAAAGAGGTCTTGCACACTTGCAATGATCAGTACCGCGGCTTACCTGACAGTTGCATTAGATGTACCGTGAAACACGTACCTGTTACAGTGTGTACTCACCTTAAGACTGTACCCCCGATCTAAGAGACACGATTGTTTATACTCACAGCATAGCCTATAAATACGCTAGATATTCACGTGCTATTCAACAGTCTTTTTTATAACCCCATCCCGCGCACATCTTTTAAAATGCTTACAAAAATATTCATCGTCGTTGTTATATTGGGCGTGGCAGAGGAAGTAAGAGGTGATCTAGGTACAAAGTACATAATGAAAATATACGAAGACTGTCAACACGCTGACGGTTTTATACCATGTTTGAAGAAGAAAGCTATTTTATTCTTTGATCGGGCTGCTAGAATGGAATCTATACCTGTATTAGATGGTATTGATATAGTGAAAGGTTCTCAATCTGATATACCGCCTATTAGTGAAAATGAAATAGACTCAAACTTGCCAAGAGGGTTGGAAAACAAGGATGAAACATTATCAGCCATGTTATGGGACAAGATTGCTGCGTTTGCCAACTCCAGGACAGTTCAATTTTCTTTGCCAAAGATGTCAGGCGCAGAACTCAATAGAGGTGTCGAAGAAGGTACGTTATTTCGAAATTTTGTTTGTACAAATTTTAGCTTACGCTGCGCGATCGGCTTCAATCCCTAGACAATTTTTTTTTTAATTTTCAATCACTTTTAACGTGTGGGATTTAGCTATCTTTCACCTATAGAAAGAAGACCGCTGTATTGTTTTTAATTACTTTCAGCATGTAAAATGTAGTGTGTTACCTTCTTCTACTAAAAAGCTAATCAAACTCTATAAGATTAATGTAATAGTATGATGTATAAAACATAATTTATTTGTACACATTTCAGTCCATTCAATTATAATAGCAAGGAAAAGAAATTTACAATAAGCTTTATTATTACATATTTCCTTTGATTTAGATAACAAGAACTCTCTATCTAATTCGAAGGTGTACAAAGCAAAAGATCTTCATTTATTTTGTCTTAACAAGTGAGGGTTTTGGTTTATAATTTCAGTCTATATATCAAATCAGATGACATTCGATGCACCAAATTTATTGGCATCTTTAAGATGTTTTCAATAATTTTACACTTTACTACACTATAAGATGATAAGCAAAAAAAACATTAAAGTAGTATTTATTAATTATTACACTCGAGGAAGATTCTACGAAATGTTATTCAATCATAAAAACAACCTTGCAACTGAAGGTACTCGTCTATAAGTATAAGTTATAAATTAATGTCTGTAACTTAAAAATTCAAGACGTCCTCGAAAGCTGAACACGAATTAACTTAAATTACTATCAGCTTTTCCCGCTTTAACTTAAAGGGAACTTCAGTGAAAGCCAAGTTACGAAGCTACTGACCAAGTAGCTTCGTAAGATCACTTTATAAATTTTCCTACTGATATTTATTCCATTTTAATATAATATTTTTTAATTCTATTTCTATAAATCTATCATTTAAGTTAGATTAGCATACAGTTAAGGTTAAATTTAAAACGAAATATGGAATTTTCATTCCAAAAGTACTAAATCTTTATTTTGTGCAATGTAATTATAGTTTTCTAGAAAATATGTAACCTTTACTCTCCTGATGATTAAGAAATACTTTCTAATTATTTGAGATTTCGCGAACAATAGTATGGTTTTCGCACAGTTTTCCAACCTGTGCCATTAAGAACTTGGTGATGCCGATAAAAATTTTACCCCCAGACGATTTTAGAATCTTTAAAAACTATAGCCCAACATTTATAACATTCACGCCAGAAAGCTAAAGGTGTAGGCAAAGATTACGGATTTCGACTTAATCTGATCCTAGCAGTACATCTCGCATCTTCTCCACCCATACACTTACGCAAACATGCTCGTTGGTTGAGGAGACTCTTTGTATTGCCTTTCTTTAGGATGTCAATAATTTAATCGATATAAGTTTTTCTGGGACGCCTAGAGACATTGCAACTCAAATTGACAAGATGGAGTTTTCTTAAAAAAATTAAGTTACATTTCGTTTGATCTAATAAATGTTCATTGCCTTGAACTTGCTCCTGCTATTTTCATCGACTGAGTTGACTTAATCTACTTATCTTAAAAAAATCCCATATCCATAGTCTACGATGCTTTTTTGCGAATAAATCAATGAAGTTATTAAATAAAAATACCTCATAAAAATTACTAGTAAAACTTTATTAAGAAATAGAACGACCACTTCGGTTACAGTCATTGAAAAAGCTATTTATTTAAGTAAAATCAATTCCAATGATCGCGAACTGTAAATAAATATCTTAAAAACCACAACACTATTTCAAGAGAAAAGCTTAATGGATAGCCGTTTATTAAAATTGTCGTGGACCAGATCTCATTGTCTTTGAGAGTATTATTCCATAATAATAGATGTACTGATTTCTAGTAGCGACTTTTCTCATCGCTTTGAGTGTTCTTGCTAAGTCACGATGGGCTCTGCAAATCCCATAAAATGAAATGACAATGTTATTTTTAACGGATGTCGTTTGATGAACAAATTGCTGGATAGTTAACTTTTACCGAACTATTCAAGCGATTGAAGCGACCGTGGAAACGCGAGTGGATAATTTAAGCATATATTTGTTGATTTTTGAAGAATATTTGTTGGGCATTTGGAGTACATTTTTACAACGGAAGCAGTGAAGGGCTTACTTAGTTACATTTTTAATATCTTTTTTTGTATTTAGCAAAACCTCTAATCCTCATCCTGAGTCTATTAGAACATATTGTGACAAAACTTAACGACAATTTTGACAAATCTACTATGACGTTTAAATAAATCGTTAGATTTAAAGGAGGTGGCGGTTGTTTATTGATTTTTATTTGTGGTATCAAATAACACAACATAATAGAAAGCAAACCATGATACATTTCGGTTGTTTTTGGGATATCTAGAAGTAAAAGTAACGAGAGCAAAAGCTATGTTACACTCAATTTTTATATCAATATTTTTAATAACATCGGACTGTTATTGACACTTACTATGAAAATAATAATTAGTATAATAAATGCAAGATTGACCGATCCTGCTTAACATTGAATTCTTTTTTAGCTACGTGCCATATAAACCTATTAAGTTACATTAGTTTCAAATCGTTAACTTGAACATTCCAGGCCGTGGCAAGATGAAAAAGATGATGGGGATGATGATGATGGGCGGCGTGATGAAGTTGGCGGCCATGATACCTCTCGCAATGGCCGGCCTGTTCGTATTAGCTGGAAAAGCTTTAATTGTTTCAAAGGTAATTACTTATTTTATTGTTTTCAATTATATATAGTTCATAGAATCTAAGATCAAAGTATAGTGTGATGATCAGTGCAAAGCATTGGATGCGTATGGTAAGGCGAAAAGGAAAAGATAAGAAATTTTCAAAATCAATATTTATAAAGGTGTTTGTAAACAAAGCTAAGCCGTAATTAGTAACTCGTATTTCTTATAAACGTTATTTATAAGGATGTTGTATTATGAATGACTTTTTGTATTCTATGTAAAAAAAAAACTAGAACGTATCAATCAATAAGGATATTTAAAAATAATGTCGTAGAGTTTGGATCGGTGGTCAACGAGTCAAAGAAATGATTGAAAGAGGATGTTCATGTTTATGTCAGAATATAAAACCTCGTATATCACCGCTTTAAAAAAATAAGATTGACGGATATAAAAGCAACAGATTAAATTATATATATAGCATAAACAATTTTCACGGATTAGGATTCACCTAATCCGTGAAAATTGTTTATGCTTTTTAAACTAAGTTTATAAACTATTTACAATACGAAGCGATCGACACTTAACCAATCTTCATTGGTTAAGTGTCGGAATTTAAAGAATGAAAAAAAAAATCCTCCCAATTATCACATGAAACTAATTTTCTTTTTTCTTTGTCTATTTAATTACTTACACTTTCCTTTGAATTATTCACTGAATGAAATTCTTTAAACTACTGTTCTACTGACACAGTACAAACAAAGAGGATATAATTATAAAATGCATAGCTTTTACTTCAATGATTGTAATACCAAGTACCAACTTCAATTGAAACTTACAACGGCAACGTGAGAATCATTTTATTAGGTTGTGCGTTACTTCGTTTACTTGAATTGTACGTTTTTGATTAATAGCAAGATTATCCGTCTAGCTATATTTCTACGTGCGTACGTGAGTGAAATTTTTATTCAGGTTTATATCTTAAATTAGGTAGATGATATATATCTGCCCTAGCGTCGCTCAGGTACATAGATTAATAATTTTAAAATATAATAGACTAAGTTATGCTCCCTAATAAAAGGGCTTTGTGTTGGTGAAAGAATTTTTAAAATTGATTCAATAGTTTTTGAGTTAAGCCCGAACGAACAATCAAATCTTTTCTCTTTATATTATTACTATAGATGAATATGAAAATTGTATGCGTTCTGTATTCTTTACCAAGTTAATTATTAGAAAAGCTGTAATACTATGTTGATTGAAGTATTAAAATCAATAGAGCGCGCACCGACATTGCGGAAAAGTTATTTATGTGTAAGTGGTTATTGTAATTTTCATGACTTCTTATTAATTGTACAACTGTTGAATAACATTATTTTTATCTAAGACTTTTAAATATTAGCAAATTATTCAAATAAGCTTAAAAGCTTTTGCTAGGATATGGTTCACGACAATAGCCTAATGGCGGGATTCGAACCGACAACCTCATGATTGGTAGTAAGTACCCTAGACCATTAAGCTTTTAGCGCTTCAAAATAATAGCAAACTTACCGTTGTATTCTGTACTGTATTGAAATTTATAGCGTACCATTAATACACCGTTTTATTAGGGATGTTTATCAAAATTGTAATTCATTGACCGCAGAAATAACGGCCGTACAGCGATCTGGCATATTATTTATCTTCAATCGTATCTTAAGATATAAGTAATGAACAATTCATTCGTTTATTGGTCTACATATTTTTATAAAAATATCACACATCACCCCTTTCAGTACGCATATTTCCAGTTTTTAAAAGACTTGTCAAACTGTTATTCAACTAACATTCCTGTCAATTTGATCATCATGTCAAATAAGTATTAGATTAATTGCAAATAGGCGTTCGAGCAACCCAAATTATGTAGAACAACGTTTAACTAGATATTAATCGTAATTTAAATTGATTGACCTTTCAGAAACCGGGTGATAGTTTATCAAAAGGAATTCCTTCTGCAACGTGGTAAATCCATTTGTTCTTAATCATCGTCATTACTGCACAACTTCATGCGCCCGTGACTTTACGATTCACAACAAAAGCAATACAGTACATTCATCATCAGCGACCGGCAAATGTTATATCGCATTGTACCCCACGAAAGCGCGAATAATTAAATTCGTCTACTTCCACTCACGCAAATGATTTGAAGGCGAATTTAGAGTTGTAAGATATGTAGAGACTGAACAGAGAATCGGAGTTAAATCTCTTGACGTACTCGCGGAGTGATAAGTTTGTAGAGCCCTAAGATACACTTATCTAATTAGACATTAAATATTTTACCATCCGTGAAGTAGCGTTAGCAAATTAGTTTTAGGATAATCTTTAATTTTTTAATTGAAAAACTAGACCTTAACCACATCTGCTACGCACTAATTAAACAATAACCGCTATAAACTGTCCTCTGGAACATAACAAAACCATATTTTTTTTATAAATTATCTTTTTAATTAAGTAATACGCTATACAGTTTTCGAGTAACTTCCTAGCCCGTAAAAATGTCCCGGTGTGTCATACAGTACAACCAGTCGGGCTTATTATTTTTTTTTTAAATTAACTACTAGTCATTCGATTTTTTTTTACTGACTATCCTCAAAAGGAAATCCAATTACGTATAGAAATAACAATGTTCTGTTTGTTTCTAGAACACTACAGTCACGATCTCGGCTGAACGTAATGTTCACGATCTCGCTTTACAATGAAACACAGTAATCTAATAAATATGATATGACTAAGTAAATACGAGGTTTTCTACCATTCCAACTAACCTTAAATGCTTATGCTAGGATATGGGAAACGACTATAGTCGAATGGTGGGATTCAAACAACCACCACAACCGCGTGATCGGTAGTCTTTTACCCTAAACCATAAGGCTATAGGCGCTTCAAATATTATATACATAATCTATTCAAATTACATTACAAAGTTTTGAATTTTCAAATGCAAGAAAAATATATCACATATTTTAATATTTATTCGATTATTTTTTGTTAGGCTTAGACGTAGATTCACTCTACCGGAAAATTTATAACAGTTTGTTTAGCAAATGTAACAAAAGTCCTATTTTCTAGTCTCAAAAAATAAATTTCAAATAACATCTCATCATTAACATTTTATTTTTTTTATTTGTATGTCGGTTTATTATCACAATTCATCTCAAGTCTCCAAGTCAGTATTATATTATTGATTTAAATTTAAATTATAATTACTAAATAATAGCAAATGTTGTATTTTAATAACTGGTCCTAAAAGCAGCGTTCAGAAATCTCTAAGTCTGTCGAAGAGGTTAATGAAAAACAAAAATACGCTTGACTATAAACGAAGACTTAGAAACATGGGAAAAAGATTCACGATTTAATAGCAACACATAACAGCTCAATCCCACGTCAAATACAAAAGCGACAGGTCACTAATGATGTAGCAGATAAAAACAGATTTCACAATGTCACAGTATTATGTACTTATGCGTTCCTAATGCTGATGACATTGATTTTCCGACGGCATATGACATAGTTTAATGTGACAAGAAATGTGGAAATTGTTCCACATTACTTGAGAATGACAATATCACCGACATGAGTACGAAGTGGTGTAAAGGGTTTTTATGTTTAACATGAATCTCTCTTTAAATATAGTTTTTAGTCATAGAATGGAATCCTAACTGTGAACCAAATATATAATAAATAAACCAAGTTTGTTTTTTCATAAACATTCCAAATACAAAGTTATTTTATTCTTTAATTAGATTGTTAATATGAAAAATATTATTATTAATAATATGGGTACTCATGGGTACATATATGTCTCTCGTATGTGTATATATATATATATAACATACTTTCAACTCTTCATAATTCAACAAATAAATATATTGATAGTGAAATTGCAATCCATCAAAAATTTTCCGTATCTTTAAACACTTCATTACTTTTAAAAATATACAGGTTAATTTTGGCTTAACCAAAAGGCTTTTTACACCGTTGAGAATTTTTAAATTAACAAAATCGAATCAAATCTTTATTTTTTATTTAATATTAAACTGAGCCAAAGAATACAAAACATTTATGGCTATTTCGAAAGCATTGTCACTTTCCATACTGAAATTAAGGAAATTACGTTCTTGTAGTAAATACTACTTTCAGTCGCTTAGTCATACAACTTGACCCTTCACTACGGATCATCATCATCTTACCATAGAAAGTTGACAGATCATTACGTTTATTTTCTAAATTCGAACTCTGCACAAAGTCACGGTATATTCAAATTACGGTTTAACTTGAATAGGATAGTTCTTTTGAATATAATATAATCTATAGCCAAGCTTTAATATCGAAAGGAAATATTGTTATTCTTTATAAAACAGAAACTTTCAGTTTTCACGTCTGGTTTATGTCTGGTATAAGTCTATAACCTGAGTGTGGTAACAGTTCAAAATCATAAAATACAATACCGTTCGCCAGAATTTAGCTAAGTAATATAATAAGCTGTCATAACAAATATGATAAACCTTAGGAATGGGACAATGACTTATTTTAGAAAAGAATAAATGTCAACAACAACAAAGTAGGAGGTAAGACAAAAAAAATGAGGTAAGACAACATACTAAAGCAATAAAACTGTTAGACCTAGAAATGTCATATTTCAAACAAAGTTCTTCATGATGTAAGCAAGCATTCTTCTTTATTTTTATATTCTTTTTTAATTTTTTTCAAAGGCATTTTCTTAATTTAATTTCCTAATGGAATATAATGTTTGAATTGCTACATGGAAAGTACTAAGGATTGTATTTGTCGTTCAAAAACCGCACGAGTCTCAGAACGCAAATATTAGAATACTGTAAGTCATTGAAACCGGACTATTATAAAACTTTTAATGAAGGTTAATTAAACCAGTGAAATCCGGTTTAATTAATACCTACAATTAGACTTAAAAATATCTTCGCATTTAGCTGTTCATTAAATGTAAATTGTATTTTGTATTTCTATCTACAAGATTGCTATCATGCCTGCCTACGCCTGCGTGTCTAAAGACATCTATTTCTACAATATTGTTTACTTTCTCGTAAGCTATTTAGAATTCCTTTTCTACAATCTGCATCTGGTATGTTAATGACGTCATTACTTATTTGTTATTCGGCTATTAAGATTTTAATCTAACATTCTACTCACTCGTGCATTACAAAGTTATTGAAGGTCGCTTAAATATAACTTGTATGAAAATACGATTGAAACTTCACACTGCTTTAAGTCGCATTTTTATAATTGCATTCGTATAATCGCATTTATATAATCAGCTGTCCAAAGTCAAGCTTGAATCAATTGACGTAGTAAGGGTGCCTTTTACTTTATCTGGGAATCCTAACAATATTAAACATTGCTGCATACATTGTGAATGTAGAAGAAGCCAGAGAGGTGTATCGCGGCAAATGGAAATCCATAGTCACCGATGTGGGTGCTGTTTTATTAAAAAAAAACAGTTGCCGGATATTATTTCTCTAGCATAACCTTTAACCTTGCGTTACCTGTTTGGAAAGTATTTTATGTAAATATTGTGGCTATAAGTGTACACGACTCTGTTAACTTATTGACAATATCCTCGCGTAAGACATTATCATTTGTTGCGTAGTTTTTGTCGATTAATTTTTGATCAACTTGCATACTATTTTATCATTAACCGCCAGTTTATGATTAACCAATAAAACCAACATATTTTTATCTCATAATTATCTTGTATTCTACGCTTAATACATCTTAATACAATGTAAGCATTGTAAAACAAATTATTCAAATATATGCCGTGCTTTAAAAGACATTCTCAATATCAACGAGCTTTTGTCTCACTCGCACTGATGTGAAAACAAATAAGCCTACTCATTTAATTTTTAAGGTTAGGTGTAAAAATAAGCAAACAAAATTTTATTAACTGTATTTATTTGCAAAACATTAATAAATAATCTTTTCATTTTTTGTAACAAAACTGACTTCAAAATGTAATTTAATTTGTCATTAAGTCATTTATAGCCACGGTACGTCTCCTTACAAATCCCTTTAACCAAAACATGGCATGTCTTAAATCTACCAATATGTAAATTTTTGGTATATCTTCTAATTAATGTTAAAATTAAGCGGGACCCACTTGCCAATGTGCCCTTTCCTACATTTTTTACATCGGGTCATAAACGTCGAAATTCTGAGGTAACAAACATTAAAAAATAAGCAAATTGAGAACCTCCTCTTTTTTTGAAGTCGGTTGAAAGCAGTCTATCAGTCGGGCAAATTAAATGAAACAAAATAGTTCAAGCCGTGTCAAATTGTTAATAAAGGTTGTGGAATTTTATATAGCATTTTTAATTATTACAGTTGAAAGGATGATAATATATATATATCTATATATATATATCTGTAAAGTAATTTCGAAGGAATCATAATCTGCTTACAATTCCTTAAAAATTACACCTAAAATAAATTAATACAAATATTTACCTGCTCTAGATACGGAACCCTTGTAGTGTTAAAATCTGGCCGCTTTGTTATCTCGCTCTTGGCCGCTTTATTATCATTCGTAAGCGAACTATTTAACATCGGATGCCTTGCCAGTGTTTTTCCCACCTCACAAAGTGTAGCACGCTCGCGCTCCGATCCATTTTCCCGCACAGTGCTGAAACTTTTGAAGAAAGAACATCATTCCGATGTCGTTTAAAGTAAATCTCGTGCGGCTTATTGTTTGTATTTAAGTCACACGAGATTTATTTCGATCGCTGTTGGAATATCCCCCACATAATAAGACACGTGTTTCCGTCGTGATTTTAGGTTATTTATTTTATTGTTCTGTTTGTGTATTTTTGTGGCCGCATCTTATTCAAAAAATAAACACACACACACACGTAACCGAAAGGGATAAGCACAGATTACGGATTTCCCATTGGCACTATCCTGGCATATATATATATATATATGTAGCGATAGTTTTTTGACTTCAGATGTCATCGCCACTCATAATGGCCCACCTATTATTAGACCTATTGCGGTCGAATGCAATTTTATTATTAAAAAAATACTTGTGAAATTTATTTAATGTGTAAATTTTAAGGTATATGCAAAAATTTGTATTGCGCATTAATTAAATGATTCCACTGAATCTTGAATGGAGACTTCCAGTTAAACAAAGAGGCATTGTAATGTTTGTAGTAATTGTAATGTAATGACTAAAAAATATGATTATTTAAACGATTTGATATTACCCCTGGTGAACGAATCTACTTTTGTTGAATATTTCCATTCTTATTGGGACGGACAATAGTAGATTTTAAAGGTCTACTGAGATTATTATCATCTCAGTCAATGGTCGTGGTCCTTCTCCATTGATCGCCACAAAGGTCGGTCCTCTGCCGCTCTCATCCAGTACACACCCGCAACTTTCACCAGATCATCGGGTCATCTTGTGGAAGGCCTACGTACGCAGTGTCGACCCGTATGTGGCCACCATACCAGGACTTTTCGGTACCATCGGACACACGTTCTGCAAGCAATGTGTCCGGCCCATTGCCACTTTAGGTTTTCAATTATTCGGGCAATGTCGGTTACTTTGTTTCTACTGTGTATCACATCATTCCTTATACGACTAAGATCATAATCACAGCAAATCAAGTACATAGTTGAGGTCTATATAACATTTGTTTTTTTTTAGATTGAATTCAAAAGGCAAATTAATTTCATCTCAGCAAGACTATCCATAGACATAGAGGCATCGTGGTATATTAATACATTTTATATTACCATATTTAATTTAATAATTTGTATTTGTTTATTCACAAAGGGGAACATCCCTTTAATTAATTAATAAATACATTTTTAAATCGATAAACAGACGTCAAGAATTGTATTGTTTGTTTATGATATGGAAGCAAGAAAATAATTTTGGTTGCATTTTAAGGACGTACCAAAGGGATTAAATAAGGGGTTTAATAGAAAAGAACAATTGTCCAAATTAGCCCATACATTGATGACTAATATCCCGGCCTGGCTTCGCTTAGAAAAATATGTAGTTTAATAAAATATGTCCTTAGTGACTCGCTGATGAAAGCGCTTTCTATTGGTGAAATAATTTATAAAATCGGTCCAGTAGTTTTTAAGTTTATCCTGGGCAAACTAATAATCAAATCTTTTCTCTCTATAGTATTGATTTAAACGTGCCGGGATCTAGAATTATTCACTTGTATTTTATATGTCATAGTATCATAGATTTAATCTCTCATAGATCTCCTCTAATCATCAATCTCACTTCTTTCCTATAATCTATACTCAACATTTCATTTGTTTGTTTTCAGATCGCGTTATTATTGGCTGGTATCATCGCAATCAAGAAGGTCATATCGCAGAAGAGTAGCGGAGGAGGTCACGAGAGTCACGGCTGGGCTTCAGGAGGCGGAAGCGGTGGCTGGGATCGAAGAGCTTACAATGATGTGTCAGATTTAGCCTACTCGGCATACAAGACTGATTAGATTACACGTTTAGGATTACTGAATAGATCAGTTGGATGCTCTTACTCATTAGTATTACTGTAGTTTGGTCACCAATAGCTTAATATTAAGTCCGTAGGACTGTGAGATATGGCTCCTGTGTTCGTATCCGCCGTATCGTATCGACTATTGTCGTGTACCATATCGTATCACAAACTAAGGCTTAGTTGGTATTCTTAAAATACGTTTATTAAATTATATTGACAATTTACTAATGTAAATATGAATAAGTCGCTATTTTGCGTATCCAATGTTAGCGTCAGGTGGGATTTTGGTCAAGCGCAAATTTTGTTTTCAAAAATAATTGATAAACCGAACTTAGGATGTTAATATTACTGTTCTTAATCTTCATAAAAAGGAGGAGGTTCTCATTCCCATTTGTTTTTTTTTTTTTGTAATTGGTATCTCAGAAATTCATCACTTATGACCCGAATTAATTTTAATTTTTTTTTTAGTAGAAAGAGTATATTCACGAGTTTGGTTTCTGAAAATATACCGAATATTCATATATTAGTAGACTTACATAAAAAGTGAAGAATTATACAAATTTGAAGTTGGTTTTGTTTTTGTTTTAAAGATAAATTTTAAAATTTATTATATATATACACCTTTTGATTTTATGCTTGGAAAGCAAAATATTTTTATAATTAAAATAAAATGTTAAAATTCAAAAGATATAATGATAGATCCATTAATACAACCCTACTTAATTAATATATGGTTGATCTTGAAATAATGTTTTTTCTTTTAAATTTTAATTTGATTACTCTTTTTTTAAATTTAGACATTTTTAGTTGAAAGTAAAGAGATTTTTTTTTTGTTAAAATAATAAAAAATGTATAACAACAACAAAATCAAATATTGGTTAAACGCAGATTGATAAAATATATCGTTTTATAGACTATAAGAAGGGAAGAATTATGACGGCAATATTTTTTGTGTAAATTATTATGCCAACAGAATTTAACTAAATATTTGTATTTTGTTGTTAATATTTATAATTTATTTAATAATTTATTTTATTGACATTACTCAGACAATTTCTAATAATAAGCTATATCTATAAGTAGTAGGTATTGTTCACATCGCTCTGAACAATTTCGTGTACTTTTTATTAAAAGATAACATAAGTTTGTTAATTTTTTTATTTAATTATTAAATGATTTATTAAACATTTCGTGATAATTAATGTATTTTTATCAGTTGCTAGAATAGAATGATTCGATCACAGTTTTAGGCAAGACTAAATTAGAAGCCTGGATATAAAAAAAGACCACCGGAGGACGGGCAGCAGCGTCCTTTTCTTATCATAGGCTGAGGTGAGGTGAGGTGAGGTGAAATTAGTAGTTAGTTCAATAAAATTAATACTGGACACCTCAATCTTCTAAATCGGTCCAGCCGTTTATGCTTCAATTCGCAATGGAGCGGACATACATATGTAGATACAAACGCGCCTACTCACATACAAACATATCGTCATACAAACATATATCTATATCTTTGTGGTGGACCACCGAGGGAGGCCTACGTCCAGCAGTGGACGATTCAAATATATAAGCATTTAGCCCCGCCTTTAAAGCATTAACGTAAGTTTCAATCATGCTTCCCCAATAATGTGAATTAAGATATTTTGTTTTATGTTAAATATTACATCATCATCATCATCTCCCTGCCCTTTTCACACTACTCTTGTCCTACTCTTATATATATCATGGACTCTACTGTAGTCCATACTGCAACTGGTTTTGGCTACTTTTACGGCCGGCCGCCTGCCTGACGCCAACCCTCCTAGGGAATATATATACTTATATAAGGTATTTAATATGACATTATAAAATAGCACAAAATACACAAAATTTGAATTAAATTGATTGGATTGGACTGCCAGAAGTTGGAAGTTCTGCTGCCACCTGCGCTCGAAGTTCAAGTGCTAATGTTACATATTGATTTGTTTCAACAGCACAGAAGATGTAAGCAGCCCAACATTAGACTAGGGTTCAATGGGTATTCCAATCTGTGCGTAGTTGCAGATCTGCTGCTGATCAAATGCATCAACAATTTTGTTATTCGCGCATAACTTATGTAGTATATTATTATCAAATAACAGAGATTTATAAAATATAAATAAATTAATATAAAAATATTTAAGACATTTTTATGTTAAAATTTCATTTAAATATTACAATTGCTGTAAAATATCCTACATTTGCTACACTTACACGTTTAAGATGTTTAACTGATAGATAGCTAATGTTTATTTTAAAAATGGCTGTGTATCGAAAAAAAGTCTATAAAAATTTATGTCAACATTTACACATCTATCCGTCGGTATGTCTAAATTAAGTACTATATTATAGACATAAATACTAATGCTGCGTGCAAGTATCAAGAACGGTCAGTAATAGGATTATACTGCAGCTGTAATGCAAATATACAAGTATGGCTTCTAATGCTTTTGTGCGGGATGCACACTATAATGCTGGATTGTCGCAATTTCAAATAAAAAAACACTGATAGCTTCGAAATGCTTGGAAAGGGGACGGAGT
>DWLR01002576.1:0-15133 GCA_018246295.1 Papilio alexanor hazarajatica | reverse complement strand
TATAGTATGACTCCAAATTCTCAAGATAACACATGTAGGATCTAACGATTATTATTGATTCCACTAATATGTTTTGGTTCGATACTAATAATACAAATATTATAAGTTGACAAGTCTAGTCTAGTCGGTGGACGTGTTTAATCATTTACATTTAAATGAGTAACATCGTTGTTACAGTCTTAAAATAGTTCTGTTTCACTAATACATATTATAAATATACATGTTGTAGCGAAAGCATCGGGTAAGCCAATGTGGATCGACCACGTGACAGATTACAATTTTGCTCGATTGGTGGGCGCATCTACGCATCTCCACATTCATATACAGGGAACTGCGCACTTCGGCAATGACAAAGTGATCGTACAGACACGAGGAACGTGGAATGGCGTAATCCAACAAAACTACTATTTCTATGTTATTTTCGAAATCTATGCACGTCATTGGCATTACAAGGTGTGATTAAATTCGTATTAGACATTATAAATGTGTTTGTATGGCGCAACAAGTGCTATTTCACACATCTTAATTTACGTATTTTTTTATTGCAAATGCTGTAAGGTTTACGACGATACATGTGTTTTAGGGTTTAAGATTTTTAAAGAATAATGTAACGCGATTGGTTTGGCACATTTCACCCACATTAAGATATCTCAAATTACTTTGAGCTTTTTTTAGCGTAGTATTCATTCTCTGTTTTATACCTTATTGTACTACATATACCAAATTATTCTTTGTCGTATATAACACATGTTAACAATTAGAAAATATGATATTTCCTGTACCCACTATAATTTTTGTAAAGACAAATAGAAGTTTGATGGCTTAGGCTTGTATTGTTTCATGAATACTATTCTTTTGAGGAATGTCTAAATGAAATATATACAAGTTCACGACCTCTATGTCGATATATATATTTATGTGGCGACTTATAACCTGAACAATAGGCATATTATAACAAAAAAGTATACACAACTATGACTTAATTTTCTTTTCTAACAGTAATATGATTATCAGTTCCACTTTGAAAGACAAAGGTCGGAAAAGTAAGTCTATAAGGACACTTTAGTCTCTGAAAGGGGAACATATTAACCTATTACTCCATTACCGATAACAAGATCTGGTCTGACCAGATCCGCACCACACCTGAATCCGCTGTCTACGGTGCTCTCCAAGTAGCCGGTGACAGGTCAAAATGGCGTAACATCATAATGGCGTAACGTCATAGATGGAGGTGGTCACGATCCTCAAACTTGAGGATTACGACTTATGGAGGAGGAAGTATTTAAGAACTGCCAGAAGTGAAGGTTCTAATTCTTTCTCCTTGCGGAAGTAAATTCAAAAGGAATAATTTTGTTTCAGATCGAGCATGGGTAACTTTGGCTACGAACGATTCTTACGGGCTGGGAGGGTTGGTGCTGGCGCACTCGTTGCGCCGCGCCGGCTCCGCCTACCCCGCCGTCGTGCTCATCACACCCTCCGTCACTGACGCTATGAGGTATAACATCACGCCAGCTACACATTTTTGTTATAAAAACTGTCGTAATGATTTCGTAAAGGTGCACTGCACTACAAATAAATATAAACTGCTGGTCTCACCAATTTCTTTTTACTCACCACTTTCCTCATCAAGCAGTTGAGGTTAACATATGGTTAAGAAAATTCTAAATCAATAGTTACTATTTTAATAGTGATAGCAGAAACAGGGGCTGCTCCATTTAGCCGAACATACGATATGATTTCAAGTGTTGTCTGAACGCGCTATACTTAGCTTGGGTATCTACTGATATATGTATGTATTCTAGTAAATAAAAGTCGATCGTATATTGTTTTCGGGATATATAAAGAAATCACATCATTATCACAGTTAAATTAATCTATATTATGATTCGTTGTCTAGGACTTGGATGTAGATATCGAACTAGCGGAATAACTAAATATCAAATAAAGGGTTTCGTTTACTGACAGTCTGGTCTCCTTTATCATATCATATATAATATCAGAGCTAGATATCTTTACATCATGAATATATTAGGATACACAGTTAATTCTGCGTGGGTCGCTACTTTGATATAGAATAAATGGACATCGTTTCTTAGTCCAAGGTCTCCCGATGTTATTAACCTATTGGGTTACAATTTTAATGAACTTATATGGTGACAATCATGAATAAGACGAGGCATGAATAAGTCGCCTAGATGTATTTCCTCGACCTCCCAGAAGGTAGGCATGAAGTAGAAGAATTATTTGGTCTATTGAGTTAGGTGTCATATTTCTAACCCGAAAGGGGTTTGGAATTTGATATTCTTTTCTTCTTTTCTTTATTTGTCACTACCCATTTTTAACTGTATATACTATTTATACTATTTAACGTAAACGACTCGGTATGCACCTTTATTAAATCCTTGCAAGATATTCGTTCGCTATCGCTTGTTAAATGATCTGTCTTGTGAACAGGGAGCGTCTTGGCGCGGTGTTCGCGGAGGTGGTGACGGTGGACGTGTTGGACTCCGGGGACGCGGCGCACCTTGCGCTGCTGCAGCGCCCCGAGCTCGGCATCACCTTCACCAAGATCCACTGCTGGAACCTGACCCAGTACGAGAAGTGCGTCTTCCTCGACGCTGATACTTTGGTAAGATTATCAAAATTTTATCAGCTAACAGTCGTCCACAGTTGGACGTAGGCTATAGATCATCATCACAAATGTACTGTTGTCCTCATCCAGTTGACTCTTGCGACCTTGACCGATACATTGGTAAGACTTTCACATACTATAAATGATTGACTATTTAATGTAGAATAAATCATTTTTTGGGGATAACTTCTTTTAAAGTACATATCGCGTAAGTACATATAGTATCCAACAGTAAAATACAATGTATCTGAAAGTAAAAAAATGTAAACGCGTATTCAGTACTAATTACTTCAATAGACCTTATGTTAAACAACGGAGATATATTTAGGTAGTTTAATTGAGACTCAAGCAGTTTTAATATTGCTTGTTTCGTTTTTGTTTTTGAAACCGACGATAAACGCTTATCATCGATGCACAATAATCAATAGCCACACATTGTTTATACTGTCACCAATGTGTTTCACTGTGACCTATGATCCAAAACATGAAATCAAGATACGCAAATTGACCAAAATAGCTTCAAATCATTCTTTTATTGATTTCGTTACTGCAATACTTTTTTAACCGACTTTTTTAGTTAGAAAAATTACATTTGTATGTGTGTGGGTTAATACAAAAAAAGTCAAAGAAATATGTGTCTTATACAAGGTGATGCATTGGAAGTTGCCGCTGCCCATCCTTCAAATTCCTTCGTATCATACAATAGTATGACTAATAAGTCCCCCCTTATATCAGCTCGGGAAGAACAATAACAATAACAATACTTTTTCGCGAACTTAAAACAACACTCAATTGGATTGTAGACTGCAGAATAAATTTACATTTTAACTTTCATGTAATAAACATTAAAACTTAAGTTTATAAAAAAAAATAGTGTAAGCGATGAAGATGATTACAAATATTAACACTGAAACAACCTTTTTTAAAACCACACTGTAATAAAAAATGTTTATTTTTCTTTGCGCGCAATACCAACTGTGTATTTATCTCGTGAATAGCCTATGGAAGTCGTACGGGACGTCGTCGTTTCGCTTCTCTTTATACCATCCGATTTTTACTTCTCATTTACGACCATGTGTAATAGTCGTTAATCTATAACGATTGGTAGATGTTTATACGATAAGAAAGTCAATGTTACCGGATGTGATCGCCGGTCGTAACACGAGATGACGAGACGCATAACCGTGGCCCAAATATTTCCGCCCGGCAACGTTGGACTGGCTCCAAAATCATAATACACTTTCGTTTGCGTTTTCTTTCTAACATGGCGGACAGCGCTATGCAGTGAGTTATGGAGTTTACGCATTACCGATCACCTCTAGATATAACTTTGCATGTGAGAGACATTCCGTTACGTAATCAGCAGGCGCCAGAAAAAAAAATTGAGCATTATATTAAATGATTCGTTCCAATATGAAGAATTGAGATAGCGCGTCGATGGTTCCATTGACATACCGCGCATCATTATCGCGGGTTATTGTGTCAAACGAAGGTTTATCCACGCAAAGATAAAAACTACTCAATAAATTATTCACTGTTTATTTGCCGTACCGTGAAGAACGCTCGCTTTACACGGCTTCTGATAAAACGGAACGAAATTATGTCTCCGGTGAAAAATAAACAAATTGGATTTGTTAGATCACAGGAAGGCGCTGAGCGGCCCGAGGCCAATAAATTGAATTAGCAGATGTAGGATGCACCTCGCCTAATCCAATTTATTGGATTACGATTGACTATAAATGTATTTTAAATTATTATTATACGGAGTAATCATGTAACGAACGCATGATGGAATGCTATCGCTTTGGTATCGCCATTTTTAAATTACACTTGTAAATATTTTTGCCTAGTAACCCGTACTATATTGGAGTTACTTTTGAATATAAGAATTCATTGGTTTTACATGATAATTTCTGGACCCGGTTCTCAATGCCTGTTAATAGTTTTAAATGCTAATTGCGTTCTATTATTATGCCCAAATACATTCTTTAGAAGTAGTACCTACTTGCGTTCTTTTCATAAAACATATGTCTCATATCTTTGTTACTATTTTGATAAATTGCAAACCGTTTACTTATTCATAGTACATTGTAGCTAATAAACACATTCCAGGTGGTACAAAACTGCGACGAGCTGTTCGAGCGCGAGGAGCTGTCCGCCGCGCCGGACGTCGGTTGGCCCGACTGCTTTAATTCCGGCGTCTTTGTGTTCCGGCCCTCGGAGGAGACGTTCCGCAGCCTTATCACATTCGCACAGGAACGCGGCAGCTTCGATGGTGAGGTTTTGAGTACTAATAATTTCGTACACAAGGAATTTAAATGGTTTTCGAATATGCTTTTGGATCATAAACGATCATAGTGTGGACCGTAATGAAATGCAGTGTGTAGTTGTCGACATATACACTGCTTTCCACTACATTATTTTAATCATTAATTTATATGGCAACTTCGGTTCTTGTAGTCCGTAAGAGTTATAAGGCATTTGTCTGAATATATCTATTAAATTTTCGGATCTATTGGGTTAGGAGCATCAAATTATTTTTGTGAAACTGTGGAGTTAACGTTAGTTTAACGTGCGATTAAAATAATAAGGACTGAAATTTGAAGCGATGGACAAAAGACTGGAGCCGTATTTTTAATACATTATAATTGTTAACCAGAGTTAAAATACATCAGTCTATACCAGGAGTCGGCAACCTATCCATTTGGTAATTTCAAGTGACCCACTTTAGTTCCGAAAATAAAGTATAAGATATACATTTTTTTCGTTTTCCCAAAACAATTTTGTCGCAAAGTTATGAACGTACCAAATTTGAATCCAGTATAACATATAAAAATATCAGTTAAAGCCCCACCCCCGCCCGCCTGACTGGATATGGAATCGTCCGATAGTATGCGGAATGCAGCGACCGAACAAATTGTACCATTCCTGGACTGTTTTAATACGAAAATATCTCTGACCCATTCTCTCTTTAATACTCGCATTTTGGTTGATTTTGACCCGCGGCCGAAAAAGGTTGCCGACCCCTGGTCTATACTTTACATGTTTGGAAGATGTGGCAATATATTGATATTGTTAATTTGTGCAGGCGGCGACCAAGGCCTGCTGAACTCGTTCTTCTCGGAGTGGGCGCACGGCGACATGAACAAGCACCTGCCCTTCCTGTACAACGTTACCTCCGCCGCCTTCTATTCCTACTTGCCTGCACTCAAGCAGTAAGTAGTAACATTTTCAATTAAAAACCGATAAAACTTATGTGGAACGTTCGCCAATTGATCTTAGTTTCCCACATATTAATGCTTTATTGTGCTTCCGTGTATTCTACCATCTGAAATTTAGAGGTTGGAATTCCAAGAATTTTCTTTAGATATGCCAACACTGCATATCACAATTGGTATCTCTAAGCACGGTCAGTCAAATATATACGGTGAAGACCAATAGTTTAAACGATTCTTTGTTATCAGTGATAGTCAAAATATATAATGATATCGAAAAGTATTTTTGGATATCATTAATGTTTAAAGACATACTGTCCAATCGAAATTGTACTAATATGTTGATATACTTAATAATAATGGTTTGTTACTATTTTACAAACATGGCAGTTATGATGAATAAAGAGGTAATTTTAAGCTAGTTTATATAAATCAATTAATTAAAAATCTTTTAAATAATTAAATTATTCTTTTATACATATTTCGCATTTCTTTATTTCTTAGTATTTTTTTTTAATATTTGGAAATAAATCATTACAGTTTAATAATTTTATCTGCATGTTTTTGTAATTATATTTACCAATACAGTATTGAAATTATTTACACATAAATCTTTTTTTATTTCGGCACCAGTTACAATAAACACAGCGAACGTAAAGTTTGCATGCAAACTTTATCTCATAACCCCGATTCATCTACCCTTCGTAAAATGTGTTTTATTTAAATTATGGATAGTGATAATATGATGGTTTTATTAAAATAAAAATAATATCACAAGATCACACATATGACGCTTTTTAACAAGTTTTATATCCATTTACCTTCGATTTGTAATTTTTATTTTTGATTACCTATTTGTTTTGGATTAATAAACGTAACATTTGCCAAATTATATAGCTATGATCCCTTATGGGATTGGATCAAATACGGATATTTTTTTATTTTTAGCTATGGGCAAAACCTTAAAATAATTCATTTCATCGGCGCTGCCAAGCCGTGGCTGCAGCAGTTCAACTGGGAATCCCGTAGTGTGGACGCTCCCGACCACTTGCGGGAGTTCCTGCAGCAATGGTGGGACTTGTTCGTCACGCAAGTACACCCACTGCTCGATACTTCAATGGTAAGTGATTTAAAAAAAATTGAATCAATTCATAAAGAAAGTTAGAAAGCTATAATTGTGTGGTAGACCATAGAAATATTAGGATCTTTTTGATAGTATAAAAATCATAGATAAATTGAGGTAATCGTTTGAAATAAAATGACGTGCGGCTGTTTACGGTGCCACTATATTTTTTGACTAAAAGGCATTAGACATTGACAACTGTCAAATTAATTAGTGATGTCCACTATCCAATATAATACAGATCGATGCAAAATTTATAGGATGTTTTTCAATTTTTATTTTTAAGAGGTAATCAATCATATATCATGCTGATAGCTTTGTCTTTTTCAGCAATTAAATTAAAAATTATGGTGACATTATCACTGTTACCAAAACTGCATCCAGATGCCGATTTATAACTTGATTTTTTTGTAAATTTATACGTCTCGCCGCGCGCCATTTTATGTCATCGCGGTGTACGAACTACGAATATTTGAAATAATTAAAAATATTTTCCTGCTAGTTTAACCTCGTACCATCGATATCTGAGAAACTAGTATCATATTGCGCTGTAAATAGTATTGTTATAATTATTGCTGCAACTGGACATTTGATATTTGCGGTGTCGTATCAAATACCATACAACCGCATTGTCTCTGTGAGGTCTTGTTAACCACGGCCCCGCGATATACGATGCCTCGCTTCATTCGTGATTTAAATCTGATCGATGCAACATGTCTTCCAAGCATTCGGAACAGGAATTACATATAACAGAGGTGAGAGATTTTAATAAAACTTGGCATCGTTTATTTAAAAAACATCTTTTTCTCAATTTCAATTTGTCTTTTGAAAAGTTTTCGTTAGATTTTTTTCGTTTTTCGTTCTGTAAATATAGCGAGATATCGATTTCAAACACGCTTGCGATTGAGCTTGTGCATTGTTCCTCTATTATTGCACCTCTCGTTTGTAAGTCACTACGATGCTAGTGCATTAATCTAAACATGTCTCCAAAATACTAACATTTTCTAACTGTCCACAATTTTATAGCTTTTTGCACGGGTTGTTGTTTTTTCTTTTTTTATATTTAATATGGGGGATGGAGTAGATGGTGTTGGTATTTTGGTGAAACATCACCTCGCTAGCTACCTAAACATACATGTAAAGAATACAGTAAATAACAGTAAATAACAGTAAAGAATACGCTGTAACAATTACTGTATGTTTATTAGCTAGTATTTTGTTTCTTTTTTGTTTTTACTAATAACTTGAATTGAGCTTTTTGCACTGTTTTAAAAAATAAATCGATGTGCTAGAAGTTTGATCCAAGTGACTATGCATGCATATCCACTGAGTCTTCTCACTCCAACCTATAGGTTGAGGTTGAAGACGTCCCCTCGACAATAGCGCTGCCAGAAGAAACCATCTTCTCCTACACTGAACCAAGATCTGATTATGATTACTATAAACCTATGATAGATCCGAATTCTGAATTTCATTGGCACCGTCCAGAGGCTCAAATACTGGACCCCGGAGTAATCGTGCCTGCGATAGACATGACTCAATTTCATGATCCGTGGGATATTTACCGAGGTCATATTCGAGATGCAACAGATGAGATGAAAAGCAATTGCTCATATCGGAAGGAAGATGAACATGAAATTAAAAGACATCTGTGGGAAAAACCATCAATGCAACAATTTCAAAATTACATGGAACCACATCACGTCCAAATAAATCACCAGGAAACGTATCACGATCAAATACAAGACTATGGAGTACATCGCCAAGAAACACCACACAGTGAATTGCATAGCACTGAAGCACGGCACAGTGAAACATATCACAGTGTACCACAACACAAAGAAACACATCACCAATACGTACAAAACAATGTTATACATTACAATGAAATATTTCACAATGAAACATATCACAATGAACATCATCATACCCATAGACAACATGAAGATTCATATCACCCAGGACCCAATAGAGAAATACATGAGGAGAACAACACAACACAGCACAAATGGCAACAACCGCACAGTACAGAATGTTATAATAACCAAAATTATTACGAAAACAAACATGATGGTCACCAAAATGAATACTTTGGTCACAATAAAGAAATAGATTCACGTTCTACTTTTAGCTGTAACCAACAAAGTTTTCGTCATTCTAGCAAATCAAATTATCCAAATGATTCCACGGACTCCCAAAAACAAAGTAATCAAGAATATTTTGTTTCGCAAAATTCGGATTGGTCCCAATCACAATCCGCAACATATCAGCAATCACATCAGCAAGATTCCCAACCATCATGGAATCAAAACTCTCCATCTTTAGGGTATCATAGTACGCAACATCACGAACAAACTCCATCCAACCAAGATCAAAATGGGGAAATATTTTCTAATCAACAAGAAGGTCACGACACTAGCGAACACTCTTACACTAGCGATCAACGTTCACACTTTAAGGATACTCCTGAATCTCAAATTATTCAAAATCATTTATCACATCCACAAGATCAAATAGAACAGTTTACTCATCCTTTGCGAAAAAGAGTAGAATACGCATATTATGTACACTTGGATCATGAGAGAGAACGAAATCGTCAAAGAGAAAAATTAAAAGGTCAAGTCACGGAGAAACCAATGAACGGGTGTGGATCGGAATCTGAGATAGACGGTTTCGACGATTTTATTATTCCACGTCATCCGTACGATGGGTTTTATTTGCGGCATAGAATGACAATAGACTCACGTGGCCGCAAGATATGCACGCATGAAATCCCACCGACACCATCGCCCTCGATCTCACCTTGTGAAAGTCCTATTTACTTTGATGCGGAATCCGAATTTACGTCGCCAGAGGACACTTATTTAAATAACGATGACTGCGAACATGTAAGTTACCTTATACAAACTTTATTTCCTCAATAAATCGGTACGTACATATTTTAACTTATACTTTGTTTTAATTAACTTTTTTCTTGTAAACCAAATTATTGTATGAGAATGAATTTGTCATTGCCCCAGTAGCTTGCATGCTGTATCGTTGAACAAGACTGCACGAAAATGCCTATTAACACATGTAAAATATAGCCATAAAATAATAATGCCATATTTTCTAACCACTTATGAAAATGTGATTTTTCTAATAACTTAATTTAATGCTAAGTAAGGTATATGTTTATTACAGAGCGGTGTGGCAGGAAACCTAGCGCGAGTATCACCTGGTGATATTGGAACACAACGTGAGGCACTTGATGAATTGACTCGTCGCCAAGGATGGGAAGCAGGCAATATTGATTATATGGGCGCTGATTCTTTTGCTAATATTTGGGCAAAAATTTCCCAAACACTTAGTCAGCCTCCGGCATCACAATCGAAAGAGCCCACTCCACCTCCAATTGTGCCACAAGTTGAAGCTACTGAAGCACAGCAATCTGAGGTTCCTCCAACTGCTACAGTGGAAGAACTTAAGACCGAACTTCCTGCGGAATCCGAACAATCACAAGTTGTTCCTTTAGATACAGAAGAAACTAGTAAAATGACAGTTCCCATTGAAACGGTTGTTCCAACAGATGAATCCGCCCAACTTAAATCGACTGAAACCGCACCTTTAGCAACTCCTGAACCATCGTCGGAGCCATCTAAAGAAACACAGAATACACCAGCAGAATCAGCAGTGTCCGCTCAGTGTTCGTCACCTAGCTCTGACGAAGCTAAATCTAGTCCTCAAGAAGCTGAACCTAGCCCCGTGGAAGCTGTTGAGGCTCCGATCACAAAGCAAATAACTGCTTCTACAGGGGCCCCAATACCTGAAGCAGCTGCCTCCGAAAAAGCTACAATACCAGTCGAGACTGCCGCCATTCCTGTCGAATCCTCTGTTCCTGAAACACCTGAGATACCAGTTCCGGTAGTTGAGGCCGTATTGGCAGAAAAAGAAACTTTCCCCGAGGACGCTCTGGTCAAAATAGATGAAATACCAGCACCTGTTATAGAAGCTAGCTCACTTGAAACCCCTAAATCAGAATCTCAACCAGTCGCAGCTGAAGAAGCTCCACAAGACTTAAAAATTGAAAACGATTTCAAAGACGCTGATGTAACAACTAAAGTAGGTGTTCCTGTGGAAGCCCCTGCTGAGACTCCTACAACAGTGACGCCTGCAGCAACTCCAGAGACACTCGCTCCGGTGTCTGAATCCCAATTAACATCTCAAGTTGCTGGGATTGTACCACCAAAACCAGCAGACATCGCTCTGACAGGTGCCACTGATAGTCCTCCTCTAGCCAACACGCCTTCAAAGGAAGATGTACCGGCTGAACCGGCCGCTAAATGTAAGTAAGGGTGTAAATGATGTCATTCAACCCGTTGATTTTGGAACGGCTTTGCACTCAGTTATCATTACGGAGCATATACAAATGAAAGTTGAAAAATATATAGTCACAAATAATAGTAGCATAATTCATTCATTTAATTTAGGTGAAATACCTACGTTTAGCGTACTAGTTTGCAAAATTGATTAAATTAATCAAAAGATACGTTACAAAATTTTCTCATTTTATAGTCTATCCAAATAAATATCTACTACATTCAAAAATTCATAACTCACCCTTATGGTGGAAATAAATTATTTTCTTTACATATTAGAGTATTAAAAAACGGGGCTAGAGCCCCATTACCTAACGACTTAAAACTCTGGTTGTGTGAATGTTGCTTAGATATTTTAGGTCGATCCTTTGTATATGCTTCGTTCAACGAGTTCATTTTTCAGTTTTCTATATTTCTTTTTTGTTAGATTTCTACTAATTACATTAGTTAAGTATCGTTTGTTCTACAAGGTCACGGATTGGAGGACTTGGAGAACCAATCGGTCTTGTAGAGCAAGATGAGATGTTCTGTTTTATTTGTGCCGTTTTGTGCTGTTTGGTTTTTATGTTAATTTACTGATCATACCTTTCAAAATTTCGTTGTTATTTCACCCAGCTACCGAGGAGGCAGCTCAAGAGACGCGGCTTTGATAGAACAGGTAATAACAATATTGCACTTGGACTCAACACCAATTGTCTAAAACTTGAGTCATATGCAAAGAAAAATTTATGTTCGTTTTAGGATGAGATTTTATGTACGCAGATCATACAATGGATGGCCTATAATAAGATAAAGACAATCAAAATGTAAGAAATTTTTTAAATTGGTTTTAAATTAGTCTTATGAAGAATATCTTTAATAAATTATCTCTGATGAAGTTTTTGTATTTTAAGTCTTCTATACACTGAAGTCTGATAAGATTTTAGTAATCTAAAAAACTCTTAAGTAGCTTTTACGTTATTGTGAAGACACTAAAATAATAGCGATATATAGCTATTGTTTGGTTAGAATAATAACTTTGTTTCTGTCCGTGAGAAGTAAATTAGCATTTTTTTTAAATTCAAAACTTGTTAATTTATTGCGTTTAAGTATCTCCTAAATGAAATGTGCGATCAATAAAAAGGTGACTGATTGTAACTTGAGACAAAGCGTATTTCCTAAGAAAGGTGTCATTCGATGCCTTCCTTAATTAAATTTAAGTAAAAATGGCTATTCTTTAAATTTTTTTCTTTGGTTATATCTTTGTTAACATACAATCTTATGCTAAAATGAAATCGGGGAAATTTAAAGCATATTATACGCCAGTTAGCTATTATACGCGGGCAATTGATTAGAATATCACGTGTATGTATTAAAATATCCAATGTCCTTCACATAAAATTCATGTAGTTATTTAGAATTTGGGTTGCGTCCAAGTAAGTGTAAATGACGTAGGAAAGTTTGGTCGACTGTGACAAATGTTGGTGCTACTTCTGGAGAGTACCAAGGAACTTTACAGAAATCAATTCGTATAAAATCAATAAGATTTAAGATTCGTTGCAGCCGTCTTTGCTCTTAATTTATAATTTTACTCGCCACGGCTGTAGTTTTGGTTTACTCAAACTAAAAATCTAAATCAATTAGGTTTACAATCAACAAATTTTTACTCAATAATCGAGAGGTTTAATTTAATATTTTATATTTAATTTCAATTTATGTGTATTTATAAAATTATAAATATGTATATTAAATATATTTATAATTTTATATGTATATATATGCATAGGATTTTAGTTGGATATTGTCGCGAGAAATGTATAAATGTAAATTAATTATATTTCAATGTTACAAGTATTTCACAACAATAGCGGACACGGACGTGTGTTGTCTGTCTTTACGTTGTTGAATATTATTATACCTCATTGTACTGTTATGAATTTAAATTCAATAAAAATCTATTAAAACTAGTTTTCAAACTTTCGAACGAAAAATATTTACTCTCAGTAAATAATATTAACATCGGGCAGAAAATTTTGTTCTCATCACAGGACGTCGTGGTCGTTTACAATGATTACAACTTACTCTATGTAACACGAAAACCGAATTCAGTAAAACATAAGTCCGTTATGACATTTAAAAAATCTATTTTACAATCTAGAGCAAAGATTACTGCAAAGAGTATCAATAAATCGTTCCTCAAAATTTCACTACGCATCAGTAGAACTGTCTCAACAATTTCGTATTTTAATTTGTTTTGCTTTTCATGACTTGTCACACATTGCAAGGAACATTATTCAATGCTTGTCCTCCACGGTACATTCTCACTTGTGCACTGCTATCAGGATCAATGTCATCTACGTCTACAAATAGAATTATTCTATACTCTATAGTTTATATAGTTGATTCGGACTAAGCTATATATATATTGGCCTAAAGACTTCGTAAAATAATAATCCTTGTAATGTCATCGAGCTTTATGATGTCCGCTAACTGACACAGTTCTAACTTTCCGCTTGCATCGTTTCGAGTTAACCCTGTAGCACTGTTCCCTCGACTTTGTTCCAGGCGCTAACCGAGCTTGCTCTCTAATGTGACCGCAATACTAACGCCAACCATAACCGAAAACGAGAGATATAAGGCGAGAATAAATTGGTTGTATAGCGGAGGCGCGCCGCAAGCCGGCGGGCAAGCTGCGCTTGCACCCGCCCGCCGTCGCCGACCCCCTGCCCACCCCCGACAGCGAGCTGGAGGACGCGGACACGCTCGCGCAGTCCATCATCGCCAGCGAGTTGCGCACCCCCACCGTCACGTCGCCTTCGCCGTCGCAGAGCCCCGCCTCGCCCGCGCCACACAAACAAGAGAAACGACTTTCCGCTGAAGAACCGCAGCTGCCAACGCCGCCTGTAGGCTCAGTATCTCTCTCACAGATTGGAGTCAAACCCACAAAAGAGAAGCCTACGACCGCAGCCCAAATAGAGTCCTCGGTATCGGATAAATCGGCGCCCACGTCACCCACGTTGCCGACTGAACCCAAGGCACCGGTGGAAGCACCCAAGAAAAAAGTCGTGAAGAAGGTGCTGAAGAAGGATAGCGCGGTGAGCGGCGAGGCGCCCGTACCGCCGCCGCGTAAGAAAGAAAAGAAACCCAAAGAAAAATAAGCTCCCGATAGTTCCTCTGTGCCATAAGTGTAGCCTCTCCTAATGTTAACGTGTATTTAATTTTCGAATATGCTTTTATGTGCCGTAACAATTACTTTTAGAATTTAATTTTATATCATTTACTATTATAACGCGTCCATTATTATATCATTTTTCTCATAATCAACTTTTTGTACTGATGAAAATAAAACTATTTGTATGTTTAATCTTATTTATAATTTTTACCGATTGATTCATAATTTTAAGATAATCTATTTTAAATTTGATTTTAAAATTGGAAATTGTCTAACCAAAGGACGACATTTATGAATTGTTTTTTTTTTTATGAAATTTTGTATTAAATGTTATTGTATTATTTCCTTGTGTCATTGCTTAACCTGTGAATTAGTAAAACCAGAAAACTAATTTCTTCTAAATAATTATATATATTAATTAGATAAATTCTTCTTATATCTGATGGTGAACGACATTCTCATTGAAAAGAAAAGAAAAATGCGAATTTACCTTCGAGCACTGAGATGACCGTGATGAATGGTTCACATTGACTCAAAGAGTCGCTTTGTCTATTACATGAACGAATCTTAATTGCGGCTCCAACAGAATCCTAATTCATACTTAGAAACTATACGGGCTACAATGAAGAAGTTTTTAAAAATAAAACTCAGGAA
>DWLR01002575.1:0-15138 GCA_018246295.1 Papilio alexanor hazarajatica | reverse complement strand
ATATATATATATATATATATCTACGTCACAGCGGCTGCCAGCCTTACTTCATCTGAATTTCAATTAAAATCTAGGTTTATTCAGAAAGCATTTCATAATGTTGAAGAATTTTTAAACTGACAATATTCGTGTATGCCATTTAAGAATTTTTTGCTTTCGTACATTTTTTCCTGTTGTAATTTAAATTTAATTTCATTTGTCATTACAAGTATTGACCTGTAATTTTTTATAATTACGAATAAATTTGTATTTGTAAAAATTAAAAAAAATTATAAAGATTTTTGTAAATTGTCAATGTATTTTCAAATATTCTCATGAAAATTTAAATATTTTAATCGAAAAGTTGTTGAAATTAGATAAAGTGAAAGTGAGTAAAATTTATTAGGAATTCTAATATTATAAGGTAATGTAAGAAAAGGTTGGTTTTCGCTAATATTTCGGAATTTACGAATTTTAGCGTGAAATGTGAGGGAGGCGTTCCTTTTATTTGCAATACTTGGGTTTTCATTTGTAACTGGGTATAGATATATTCCAGTTTGTGGCCTAAGTTTCGCTTTGGGTTGACAACTCTATCCTTGGGGTTTTTCGCAAACATATAGAATGGCTTAATTACATTTAAATTAGATGAATATATGTTTAGTAATTATTATCATTCTAGATTTTTATTCTTGATCACTAAATATTTTTATATTTTTCATGGCATTTAATAATAATCAGGTCACCCCGAGTAGGTAATATGCTGTTGAGGCGTTTACTATTCATTCAGTAATGAAAAGGCTTCGTTGGAATTATTCCACCCCCTTCTTTAATTAAGCAATGAATGGTTGATTAATTTTATAGCAGGTTGCGTTCTTCGCCGAGATTTAAAGCTGACACTCTACGTTTCATTTATTTTATTTGTATGCTCATTAAAAGACGTGGTTGCCGTGTCTTTTCGTAAACTATTCGGCTTTTATTGTAGGCGCAATAACATGGACGCGACGGATACTAACAAAAAAAAAAAACATTTTTTATTTTATTGGCAATTTGTCAACGTTATATCCCGATAGCTTACCCTATTCCCGTTAGTTTTGGAATGTAACATAAATTTAAAATAGTTATGTTTTTATGTTATCAATATATAAATATTTTAAGGTCTTATAATAACAATAATAATAATAAAATAATAATAAATAAAAAAATGTCGTAACAATGGACAAGGGACTCACGTCGCTTTCCTTGGCTACCGTGAATTGGAGTAGGCGACAGGTGCTAAGTACTTCAGACCGCATAAGTATATGGAAGAGCAAGGAGCTGCACGGTAGATTCTATCGCACCCTTACAAGGTCTGATGTGGACCAATTATCCTCCGTGGCTTGGCTACGCTTCAGCAACCTCTTTGGAGAGACTGAAGGTTTTATTTTTGCAATGATGGGCGAAGTCATCTAAACGAACAACTACCGGAAACATATCCTAAAGGATGGTACGATTGACATTTGTCGGGCATGTCATCGCCCCGGTGAGTCTAGTAGACATACCGTTTCCAGTTATTCTCGGCTTGCGAACGGTGCATATTTGCCTAGACATAACCAAGTGGTCAAGATCATTCATCCGCAACTTGCCCCTAAATATGCCTTTGTGGATACTGAGGTACCATATTACCAATACCAGCCTTCACTAGTTCTGGAAAATAGCCATATCACGCCCTACTGGGACCGATCTATTATCACGGACAGGACTAGTGTAGCCAATAGGCCTGACATCGAGATAATAGACCGATCTGAGAGTCGTGTAATGTTAGTCGATATCACTATTCCATAATAATAAGCCGAGACAGAAAAATTTATGAAATACACTGACTTGGCGCACGAGGTTACCGCCATGTGGGGTGTGAAGTCGACTACCATTATCCCGATAGTTGTATCGGCTAACGGGTTAATAGCGAAGAGTTTCAACCAACATCTTAAGAAGTTCTCGTTAAATAGTTAGATAAAGGGTCCGATACAAAAAGCGGTAATTTTGGAGACTGTCCGCATTGTGAGGAGATTCCTCGCCCTGTGACCCTGGCCATTGGTTGCTTGAGTCATGGAACTTCGCAGCCAGTGGTGTATTATTTCATACAACATATTTTAAATTATCTGTATTTTGTAGATTTTTTAAAATATATTACATGGAAATAAGTAAAATAAATAATAATAATAATCATAATCATACTTATCATTAATCGTGACAATGATAGGCCAATAATATTACTATATACCAATTGTAGAAATTAGTAAACTTCGTCTTATCAATCTTAATAGTTTCGTTAATGTATTGCTGTTAAAAATAAAATAACAAATCCATTTTTCATTTACCAAAAATTTACCTTCTAACATTCTATACAACACTATTGTAACTAACAAATGCTGGTAGAAGTTTCCACGTAAGTAGTAGTGGTGAACATATATGCATCATACATGTTTAGAGGATGCACTATGTTTATTTATTTACATATGAAAACTTACCTTTGTTCACAGTCTTACGTACTTTAAAATGGCCTAAGTAAAATCTAAGCCAAGTATCAAAGTATCTAAGCAAAATCAAGACAAAACAAAGTAAAGAATTGAATTAATACTGACATTAAAAAAATAAAATATTGTAACGCGCGTGGGGTATGGGATAGAGATAAAACACTATGCCGGATCTTTATTTATTTGTGACTTACAGAGGTTCACTGCGCACACGTCCGCTGAGTCACTGACACTGAACACCACTTACACTTCACTTCCACTTCCTCTTCTTCTTCTTTACTCTGCACTTGAAGACTGCTGCAGGTCGGCCCAGACCCTCTTATATAGGCCGAATTTCGATCTTTTTCGTAATTCTTCTATTTTCGATCGTCTTATTTACGACGTTCCACGTCGTCTTTGTTCCAGAAGATTCTATCAACTATTCTCAGTTATTCTAATGCCATGAGTTTTCGAGAAAGTTCACGTTTAGCACAAAAAAACACAAACCGTTGCTACTCGAGTATTTGACAGTCAGTTGTTAATTCCGCAGCGTCGCGACATTGCCCTCCGTTAAGTCTGCAACCCTGACTTCACCGTCTCGGATTCCGTCGACGAAGGCTTCCACCAGCAAAGCTTCCACATCAGCTCGCAATTGGTAAGACTTACGGACCATCTTCTCAGCCTCAATAGCCCACTGCTGTAAGTTTTCTCCGTGACGTTGCTTGCGGTCCCTTAGCTGGACGCGGAAGGCGTGCTCCAGGTGCCTGTCACCGTATCGTGTCTTTAAGATCTCTATGAGTCAGTCGTAAGTTGCACCTTGCCCCACCGCCTCTAATACGGACAAGGCCTGATCTCGGAGACCGAGTGTCAAGGCGGTTGCCGCCTGCTCGTTGTCCCAACCATTAACTTCTACGACCTTCTTGAACTGCAGTCGTTCCGTCGAACTGTGAAACTTTAAATTTTTCTACCGACGTCGAGATTGTAGGTAAGCCGACCGATAAACGATATCTAGTACAATTTTAGAACTGAATACATAGGTTATTTATTCATGACCACTGCAAGCGTAGTATCAACGTAAGGTTAAGTTATTAGAGCTATATTTCGGATCAGTAAACGTTTACCGTACAATCTCTAGACTCACGGCTTAATCCCCCACTATATGAGATCCACATAATTGTGGCTTGATTAAATAGGTAGAGGATTATACCGTAGCCCTTTCTGCAAATCTTGTTCTTACTAATGAAAGATTAAATCCTATTACAAAAGGTTCAAAGGTCGTACTAATACTTGTATATATCAAATTAAATTATTCCTTTAAATATAATAACCGATTGTTTCAAAACTAAAATAGAGCACGAAGATCTCGTTACGTATTTTATTACATTAATATGTTATTAGGTGGCGCTGTCCTCACTTCTGAAATAAATGATGGTGATGATGATAATCACAGCCAGAACTACATTATGAAAAATGTACTGTCGTCTGCCTTTGAAAAGTGTGCAAAATTTCAAAACAATTTAAAATCATGAAGAGGACATTCTCAAGTGGTTCCCATTTAATTTTGAATATTATCTAAACTGGGACTCACTCACTCACTCATTGAGACCCTGGTAGATTTAAGACAATTAAATGATTATGTCTATCTTATTTCATATAAAAATCCAGCATATTCATTGTAAACATCAGATACCCATGACGTCATACGAATAAGATTTCATGTGATTTTGCACGGTGATGTTAACAATAAAAAAGCTTGTCCTGGCTTTAACAAAACAGAAGGAAATATCAACATAGCCTTAACAGAATGAAATTTAAATTCATCATTGAACAATGGCGTATAGTTTACATAATAGTTTTCAACAAACGTTACAAATGCCTGATATTGTTAAGTTGGGAATCTTGCCTCAAATGTAATGAAGTTGTGATCTTTATACCGGTTTTGAAGAACCAAGTTTTTAAACTTAATGCCAACATCCACGTAAAGTACGGGAAATGAAATGATATTAATCATGGTTTTAAATAAATTTAAATTAATAAAATAATTTTATGACGAAAATTTAACATCCGTCTGGTTAGGTTTAATATACACAATGCACTAAATAAATACAAAATAAAAATAATTATTAAATGCTAATCATTTTTAAACAATATCAGCAAAACCTGGCAAGCATTGCAATGCCACATAAGGTAAATAAATCTACAAATTCAAAACATTATCAAAGTGTAGTGCAACATTTTTTTTTTATTAAAAACGAAAAACACTTAAATTATTAAAACTTTCGTGAGACATTTTTCAATAAACTAATTAAAATAACGGCTCAGTAATTCTCTCACACTCGCCTTGACGAAGGACCCCCGACGGGTCGGAAACCAGTCGGTACATACACCGAAAACTCGTGAGTTAAGCCGTTATTTTAATTAATTTACGAAAAACACTTTCATTATTTTTATATATACAATTTCTGAACCGGAAACACTTGCGATGCCTCCTTAGAACACCCCACCAAAGTTTCATCAGAATCTTATTATTGGTTAGGGAGCGGATAGAGGATAAGCACACACACACACATGGATTTTTAATTATATACATGCATTTTTTACACAATAGGCGGTACATATGTTAAGATATAAAGGAAAATGTTTCAAATAATACACATCTATAAATAATTGTTATATATGTAAGTTTATTTGGAACATTCACTATGTGCTCAGAAATTTAGTTATATTTATAAACCTCTCTCATCTATGATAAAATATAAAACTAGACTAGGAAAATAGTTGTAATCGACATTTTGACTTTTTTTTCTAACATCTACATATGTATATTTACAAGCCAATCGCGTAAACATTGAGCCGACACATTGAAGACAGTATAAAAATCTTCATGATGCTTGAAATTATTGAGGTCAAGGGCAACGGCAATTATATATTAGCTTAAATAAGTTAAAGTTTTTTCTTTTTTTTTTACATCAGTGTAGAATTCAAAATAGACATGCAAAGACGTGATTCACTACCGATTCAGTATGATATTGGTAAAGTGTCCAGTCTAGACACGAATCTACGTGACCTCGTCTGAAGTAGCCTGAGGAGTCTATTTGCATGTTTTTCATTTTAAAGTGACATTTGGTACGTGGTAGAAATGAGAAATGTTGCAAAGAAATATATCACACTCTGTGATTAAATTTACGGTTCGCATTTAAAAAAAAATAATTTCGACTTACAAAATTATCTCTCCGTAATTCTGGGTAATTTTCAGCAATTATACAAGAAAGTTTAAAGGTCTTAGACGGTTGAAGTTAAGTGTCTTAAACTTCAAATTCCGACTTTTAAAAATCTATTTCAGTAAAAAAGCCGAATTTGATACGTTAAAGTCTGAACGAGATTTATGAAAACTTATTTGAAGAGTAAAGAATATCCTTGTGAAGAGATAATATTTGTCTGTAAGTAGATTACAAAATATAAAATCTAATGATGACAGTTTTATTTTATATTTTCATTACATTCTCTCTAGCTTCTCTGAAAAATGACTGGCATCCTCTAAGTCCGTTAATGAGACACATCTGAGGTGCATCTCAGCTCTTGTTTTAGTAAAATTTATAGCAGTCGTTGATTTTGTCACGACTTTCTCTCGTGCTCTTGTTTTAATGGAAATTTGTACGTGCCCATTTTAACTCTGTTCGTAACTTCGGTATATTTATTTCATTTCATGTTAATTATAAATTTTAGGTGACGTATCAAAAGATTTAGAAATAAAATTTTCAACATCTTTAAAAGATGATGTGTAAACAGATTTATTTTCATAAAAGTAGAAGTTTGTTGGTATTGGAAGCATTTTTTGCACTTACAGTTTTGAATGAAAATCAAATATAACTTATGTACTTTCTACAATTTTTACAATATTTTTAACGAGCCACAGCGACATATAAAACAAAATGTATTCATTTTTGCAACGTTAAACATCCATTAAAATTAAATTAAAAACTATTTGTAGAGAATGTACATATCAAGTTCCAAC
This sequence comes from Papilio alexanor hazarajatica, assembly GCA_018246295.1. Taxonomy (NCBI): domain Eukaryota; kingdom Metazoa; phylum Arthropoda; class Insecta; order Lepidoptera; family Papilionidae; genus Papilio; species Papilio alexanor. The sequence goes on along the minus strand of DWLR01002575.1, from coordinate 8,652 downwards.
GTAACAACACACCTTCCACAAGTTAACGCTTTGGAACTTTGCCAAGTTACCGCTAACGTTATCTTTGCAACATACCTTACACTTAACACTACTTGTGACGTGTTACATAGACCACCATAAGTTAGATAACATCAGATTTAGCAACCGCAGGATTTAGTTGCCTTGAATTTTAACGGGTGTATATTTCTCTGTAAAATTATAAACATCGATCGTTCATAATCTCACTAGGTATTAGTAACTGTTATTTATATAAGGACGAACCGGTTGGCGCGTTTGGTAAGATGCTTGCCATTCACGCGGCAGATCGTGGGTTCGATTCCTACCCGAGACAAACATTTATGTGCATGGACATGTCTGTTTTTATTGAGTCTGGATGTAAAGACCACCGGAGGACGGGCAGCAGCGTCCTTTTCTTAGTATGGTGGAACATACTGCGATCGCCAACCCGCCTACCAAGCGTGGCGATTATGGCACATTTCTTGCCAATGATGCGATAAATAGGCCTATGTCCAGCAGTGGATAATCATAGGTTGAGGTGGATGGATAGATTTATAGATGTTACCGACCGATTGTGAACTTAGTCAGTTAATAATGTTAGTAGGTATTATAAATTGAGAGCAATTTGTGAACTGAATGAATTGTTCGCATATTAAAGTGTCATTTCGTGAGCCTTTAGGAAGTTAAATCTGCTTTGTTAGAATGGTAGATTGTTTGTTATATTAGACTCAATAATTACATATACATTATTGAAAAAAAAAAACACACACACAAAGCCTTCTGAATCTCAAAACAAACGATAATGATAACTGATCTGACTAAGTTATGAATAACTTGTTTATTTTTTTAGAACAAAAACAAAATTTTATTTATAAGCCATTAGGTCATTTATAGCCACGGGTTGTGTCATTACAAATCCATAAAACCCAAACAGAGCTCAAGTGTATCAATATGTCGATTTTTAGGCTTATCTTCGGAACCCAAGGGTCAGTGCTATACAAAATTAATAGGTGTCCCTTATGAATGCCTCAGCCCGGCAAAAAAAAAATATTGAAATCGGTTCATAAATTACGAAGTTCTAAGGTAACAAACATAAAAATATATTTTTGACGTCGGTTAAAAATATATTTTCATTGTTTCTTGGAACCTATGAAGTTCCAAATTAATAAGACTTTTTGAACTGGAGAAAAATCAATTTTTAAACAGTCCGTTCTATACATATCAGTGGAGCTGAAAGCGTGTTAAAATTATACCGCGTTCACGATTTACTGTGAGTTCACAATATCGCTAGTAAGATTATAAACTAACGATGTTAATAATTTCACAGTGACATCACAACACAACGCAAAGTTAATGCAAAAAGAGTTTATAATGTAGATTTTTTAATTGATTGCTCATTGCACTTGCCCTTTGTAAGCGTTTAAGTCGTTGTAATAAAATTTAAGTAATAAATAATCGTAACGTAATACAAGTGAAATTTATATTCCATCAAGATGGTCGAAAAAGCCTTGATCGTAATAAAATCAAGGCAGATTTCCCCAGAGTGTAACTGAAAAGATTAAATTTCTAAAAGTGTAATGTACTCTTTATGTTACACACAATAACACATTACATATTTTTACTAGAAATAGTCGTAATTATTTTATGTTTGTAATTTTGTTTCAACCTTAAACTACTTTCGTATACATTTTGAAATGTCGTTTTCTTACCAGCCTTTCATGCAGGCAAAATGAATGGGGTAAATATGGAAAAAGATAAGGGGAAGTAGCTCCTAAAAATAAGGTTGTAATAATAAGGTAAGGTAAGGTTTGTGGCGATCAGTGGGGGATTGTAGAGTGAGATGATGATAACGATCAATGTATTAAACACAAATGGATTTATCAAATAAAATAAAAAGTATTTGTATTTACAATATTACAATTTTACTACACAATTATTGTCACAACATTTTCTTTTCAAGCCACATTTTCCCTTATAACGCTGTGTTAATCCTATCATTCAGAGGTATGTTTTGCATAATTCTCAAGGATCATATCTCAACGGCATTAACACTAATGCTTGGTGAGAAGTGATAAGAAGAGAAAGTGATAATACATGTTGCGTTCTATCTGTGTTGCAAAAGTCAGTCTATGTTGCAAGAGTCTTGGTAGGGGGCGTCCCATAATATATGGATATCGAACAAATCAGTCACATTCTATAGAAAAATTATATCAAGATTAACCTTAACCAACGAGAAATGAGAGAGGTGTGAAGGGACCGCGTCAAGTGGAATTCTGTAATCTCTGCCTATCCCTCTTCGTTACGGACATGATTGTTATGATGAATTTTAATATGGTTTACATAGTAGTGTGACAATTAATTCAGTATATAAACAAATTTCGAAAACATGACATATACACTTTATGAGATAACAAGCTGCATTCAAAGTTCACGAATCGAGGCACTTCGTCAAATTATCGTCTCACTTAAGGACGCACAAGAACTTTGTCCGTATAAATCGTATCAAATCGCCTTCACCCAATCATTTACAAAGAAATGGTTTCTCATTTACGTATCTGAAAGCTCATTTACTTTAACGATTTTGCCAATAAATAGAAAAGCTTTAATATTTTTACAAATGGTTTTGCTCGCAAAGCTTTTGTGAAAGATTTTTATTTATTGAATAATTGATTATTATTTTGTTAATTCTTCGTTATTTTTAAATACTAATCTACATAGATTGGGAATTATTTTTATATGGCAACAAAGCAGTTAATTAGTTTCGTTTTAAAAGTAAGAAAGCTGCGAGGACGCTTCAGTTGATCTTAATCTCTGAACTCCTACAACAAACACAAGAATAGCCGTTTTTTTATCTGGGAAAAATATAGATTCCAAGATAGCCTAACAAAAAAATAGAAAGTGGAGATGGAAAGGGGATCGAGACCACGATCATCTTTTTATTTTACTTATACTGAATATTTTTTATTATACGCTGATGTAATATGACAGTGCCAATAATTTTGTTATCCATATGATGGCACAACTATTATAAGGCTTTCCGATTTAGCAGGGTCTAAAATCACGAAGGGTGGCTGTTTTATCGACTGATGGACGTATGAATATGTCACAGAGCGATTAATGAGTTCATCAGCTTGTAATCTGATCTCCTAGTCAGATTATAAACTGACGAAGTCAGTCATATTACAAACTGCCAGCAAATTGTAAGCTGAACGAATCATTGACAATTTGTCAAACGCAACAAATCTGTTTTTTTTTGGATAAAATATCATCATGTTCATTTTAAAATTGTGAATTAAATGTGAAAATATCTTCTTTTTTATAGAAGAAGGGGGGAAACGAGCAACGAGTCGCCCAAAAGAGTGATCACTGCTGCCCATGAACATCCCCAACACCAGAGGAACCGCAGATGCGTTGCCGGCCTTTTAGGAAGGAGTACGCTCTTTTCCTGAAGGACCCTAAGTCGTATTGGTTTGGAAATACCGCCGAGGATAGATCATTCCCCAACACAGCTTTACGAGACAGAAAATTTCATGAAAACCGAGCCGTAGTGGAATGCCGACCATCAAGATGGTGTGGATGGTATTTGGCGTATCTCTTTACAATTTGACGATTTGACTTCGACAGTTCATAAATTGTCGTACAATAAAACTTCAAATAGTGAATGATTCCTTTATTAGTTAAAATTTGTTGAGCAATTATAACATAGCCAGTCCGTTTATAAACTGACGAAGTTTAGAATAGATCATGTACAAATCTAACAACTGAATCCTGCTGATACATCTATTCATTTATCTAACATAACTTCCTTTGCTGATATCACACGTTTACGTTTAATGCATTCAGAATCATTTAGTGGATCTATTTCATTGATGCGCATTGACCTAATTAAGACAATCATTCAATCGTAATAATATTCCGAGATAGTGTATCAATGTTCCAACATATTCAGACATAATAACAAGATATTTATTTACATAAAAAATAACCAACCACGCCTATAACCTAAAGGGGTAGGCAGAGATCTCCATTTGAGAAGTCCCCCCTCTCTGTCTCTACATTCATACATCTTCGCATACTCGTCGGTTATTATCAATTTCCTCTTATTATCTATCGCCTTTCTTTAGTACGTCACTAATAATGTCCAGATAAATTAAGCTGGGACGTCCCTTCTGATCTTCCTACTAACTTTTGCAACATACGGGAATCAACGAAACAACTAATCAAATTTCTTATAATATCTATTTGTATAGGTATTACAAAGGAATAAAATATCGATATAACGAGTCTCGTAATGATCCGCATGTCCAGCATCCTGCGTAATATCTTTAGTTAGGCCATAGTAATTTTTAAACTATAACTTGCTAAGTATGTTAATATTTATAAAGCAATATGATATGAAATATAATTATAGATTTAAATATTACACATCATAAATAAATTAATTTCTTCATTCTACACAAATTTTATTGCCAAGTTTTGAGATATTTAAGGACAACCGCAACTTTGAACAAAACACTAACTTTTCTACATTACTTATCTAATAATGTTAATGAAGTTATCGACAACGGGCTTTGTTTGGTTATTATGTCCACTTATATGTATTGCTAGATGTCGCGGCTTCGCAAGAGTTCATATATAAACCAGTTTACAAACCTGTATACAAATAATTAAGATTTCAAGCCATTCTTCCAGTTATGAGACATACAAAAAACAGAAAGATATTTTATATAGCGTATTATTTGCGTCACCATTAACGTGCTATGTACATCAAATTTCGCAAGACCGGTCAAGGCGTTTTTATATTGCAACGGCCATACTGATGCATCAAATTTGTCATATCCAAGTTTGGGTTGTATATTAATAAATCAATTAGGGCCATTAAATTTTTACATTAAATACTATCTAGAATTGTAAAATATAATAGTATCTCTAGGTTTTTTTTCTCTAGGTTGTTTTTTCTGATTTGTATCATAGTTTCACTAAGAACCAATATTCAATAATTTGTAGTCGAACCTTCTGGAAACTTTGTTGAATCCAAGTGGAACGAAACTTGCATAACGACCAAGTTTAAGCAAGGCAACTTGCCGAAAAGGAAACCAAAAATTATTCTCCCACATATTTTTGTGACACAAAATTATGTGAAAGCATCGACTCCAACGCCATCTATTTCTTCTATCTAGTTCTTCTATCTTTTAATCTTTTTTTATAATATTATTATTTGATACATTGCTACATGAAGGGCGTTTTGCTATTTTAGCAAAAATGTAAAACTTGTGCGGGCATAATGTTAAAATGACATAATGTACGTTCTTTCGTTAATTCATACTAAAATTTTAATTTAAAATTTTCTCTGGAGTAAGATGAACGGGACTGCGTAAGGCAATATTTCAATGTCTAACGTTTTTATTTAACCTTTGTAAGCCACAATTTTGTCAGCGTTGCCTTGTGAAAAATTTGTTAGGAATTAAGTCACATTATTTTAAAAGTCAAAAATGCAATATTTATATATGCATATATGCAATATTCATATATTCATATATGCAATATTCTTATATGCAATATTTATATAAGTAAATTGTAAGGGTTCCATGGCAAACTAATAAATTTAACTAAATACTGAATGAAAGATTAAAAGATTTAGTGGTGTGAGAAAAATAATTTTTGTTGATAAATAATAGTTTTATTTTGCCTATTATTCATAAAAAAAATGTTTATCTACTCCTCTGGGTTACGAAAATGAGTGTATATTTATTTATTTTACAAAATTTATTCTACCTACTAACGTAATAATGTCGTTGGATTACGTTGTACCGCTAAACTTTACAATAGTCAGTTATGTTCTGTAATTACACAAACAGCAAGCAATCAAATCTATTTCGAAACAGTTACAGTGTACGTTTATTTGTTTGGCGTGGAAATTGTTGCCATTTTCGTAATTACACATAATTTGATAAGTGTTACAGTTTGTTAATACGTTTTTGTTTCTATTGATTATTCACCATAAGATAATGTTTTCTTTTTTTTATTAAAATGTTAGATTTTGTAATTAATTTATTTAAATTCTTTTTAACCACTACAACCACGCTTGAAGCTTGAGCTCGAGGATTTTAACACAATCATCAACAACAATCAAATCAACAATCTCATGTTTTGAAGCCTAGGGGCTATGGTTAAGGGTAGACCCTTAACCATTAGGCTGTTGACGCTTGATTTGTTAATATTTTTTTAGGTTTTATATGCGCAAATATAAATACAAACACTAAAAAGAAATAACTATATATTTCCCATGATTAGAAGTGCTCGTGGGTAATAACATAACAATGTCACTATCTCGTGCTTGAACATTTATTAATAAAGTTAACGGGAAAACTAATTAATCTAATTACACTAATACTTACAAAAGCTTAAGAAATCGCGTTTACAATATGCCGCTCGGTATCTGATCCTGGACATCTTATTTTTTTTAAATTGAAATATGACTAGGTTATTGAAATATTTTACTAATATTTCTTGTAACCATTTCAACTAAGCTAAAAAAAATTGTGCTATGATATGGTTCACGACAAAAGTCGAATGGCGGATTCGAACCTATTAACACATGTTCGGTAGTCTGTACCCTTAAATATTAGGGAACAATTAATTTGGAAGACTGTGTAAATATTACTAAACCATTTAAATACAAGAGATAAGACGGGTCGTGCAAAGTGATCGCCCAAGTATGGGGAAACCCAGGAGGAAAAAATTAAAAAACGCTACCACCAGTGAAAAGAAGGAAGAAGATGAATCGAACACTCGGCCGTCGAGCACTCGTCTGAAAAATCAGAGGACACCGGAACCGACTATTCCGAGGATGAGGTCTTGATTTTGTAGACGCTATCGACCCCGAAGAAGCCAGCTTTAAGCTCGCTGTCCCACGAGTCTCGTCTTAAGCGAGGAAAGAAGGCCCTAGCGAACATTGCTGATGTTTGGGAGTCGAGATGTTTGCCCTGCTCACAGCAAAACTCGAAGAGACGCAGAAGAAAAATACCACGGTGAAAAACACCATGTCGCCCTGGAAGGAGCCCACTCTCGTTGAAAGTGCGAGTGAGACCGCAACAGACGCCAGGGAAACCACGGCAGGGGCGGTACCCTCGACGACGATTACGAGAGGCAAAAGAGGGATACCCATCCCCCTCCCGCAGCGTCGTGTCAGTGACGCCCGCGCCAACTACAAGCAAGGCGGCACCCGCAGCTGGTTTAACGGGGAAAAAATCACCCGCGATAGCCGCACTTAAACCAGTACTAAACACAATACAGGAGGAAGGGGGAAAAACAGCAACGAGCTACGCAAAAGCAGTCGGAACACCGATTCCACTAGCATAGCTCACCGCCACGGCCGCGAGCACAGCTACACAAGTGACCCTTCCACAGACGGCCGCCGCCACAAGGAGTTCCGCAACGTCTTCAAAGAATCCCGGTCGGTTATCTGTTCCCGCCCGGAATATCGGTTCCCGCCGATAATAGTGGAACGACTACCTGACTGGGCTAGGCATTTTAAGATACTCGCATAGAAACTCGGAACACGCCCAAACGCTCGCACTCTCGGCAAGGGCGTGCATTTCTCCCCAGAGTCTACGGAAGAATATAGACTCCTACAAAAATATTTTAAAAAGCTGGAAGCCGAAGAGGGAATCGCCTGGTTCTCCTGCTCACTTCCGGCCGAGCGGAGTATTAAGGTCGCAATCCGCGGCCTACCAGAGGACATCCCGCCCGCGGAAATCGAATCGGCACTCAGGGAACAAGGATTCTCCCCGGAATATACGCGTCCAATCAACGCTCGTAAAGGCAGACCGGGATGCATATTCTTCTGCCAGCTCAAACGCTCTGCGGATACCATTCCTAAAATATATCAAGTGCAGGAGCTACTATTTATTCCGGGAATCAAAATCGAGGCATGGCGGGGCAAGAAAGGTCCCGCTCAATGCCACCGATGCCAGAGATTTCGGCATTCGTCGCATTGCTGTCACCATCCTGTAGCTAAAACTAAAAGCTCTCCTAAAGGAACTGGACGTGGACATTGTTCTCATCTCCGAACCGAAGCTCGACGCTAGATGCAAGTTCCATGTGCCGAGATATATCTCATACAGGAAAGATGAGTTGTTGCCGAATCACACGAGCTGCAGAGGCCTGGCAGTTCTCGTTCGACGTACACTACGACGTACCTGCCACATTAGCTTCTACCCGCAGTTACTCCAAAGTGTATGTATGTCCTAGGAGTCGAAGTACACCACTAAGACTCTATGCAACATACAAGCCGCCACGCGCCCCCATGGAAATGCCTCATGAAGGACGCCAAGCAACAGGGTTATAGTGTACTCGGACCGGAAGTTCCCACGCACTACTCAACATCACGAAAACACATCCCCGACCGATGCTAACCTCCAAGGCACTAACAATTAGGCAAAAACTGGGGATCTACAAGCTGTAAATTAGGCCCAAGCTAACGTACGCTTCCCCGGCTTGGTACGCCCTAACGAACTCTGACATCTAAACTCTGTTACAAAAACAAGAAAACAAATGCCTTCGAGCAGTGGTCGGCGCGCCATGGTGTGTGAGAAACTCCACCATCCAGAGGGACCTCAAACATGAGAAGCTGAACGAATTCGTAAGGCGACT
>DWLR01002574.1:0-15138 GCA_018246295.1 Papilio alexanor hazarajatica | reverse complement strand
ATATATGGTTAAAAAGTATTTTTTGCCATACATTACATATAACATTATGTTCAATGTATGCAGATTTTTACAATAATTTCATTTCATCGTTTTACAATAATTGTTAATAATTACTTGATTTAAGCTTTTTTCAATATCAGCGCTGTTTCTGACGTCAATCTATTTGTTTTTTATTAAGCTATGAGTTACCTTTTCATGGCTTTTTACTGACATTATGCCACAGCTGTTTCCCCTGGCATAATACTAAGTTGGCGAGAGACGTTTTGTGATGTTAACTTTATTTCAAAAATCAGTCAAAATAATTATTTTTAAATACTGATTTATGACTAAATTACACTTTTCAGATACAAATTATTATAATACACTATCAAAAATGCAATACATTATAATATTTATACAGCACACATCTTACGTTTTATTTTTTCGGTCACTTTATTTGCTTCATATTTACATGTATTAATGAACATATCTTCGGTTTTCTGACTAATGACTTTATTCCGTATATTTTGTCATTTAATTTTCTATTTCACCCGTGCGTGGTGAAATATATTATTCCCGTTAACATAATATGTTGCTATTCGAAGTAAGCTACTATATTATAAACATTAATATTTATGATGAAAACATATAGGTTAAAATTTAAATAGATTGTAGATTGAAGACAGTTTGCAGATTGGTATAAATATAATATTGATACCTGTCAGATAACTATAAAATTCTCTACCATTTAAAGGCTAAGAGGTATATTGTGTGATACCTCTTAGCCTTTAAATGTTGAATGTACACACATGTAAACGAAGTGGTTTCTCTTAAATTAATTCTAACAAAAGTGGCTTCATATCCCATAAATATGGGCACATTGTTATTCTATGGAAGCTGTTCTAGACGAAATACTAACCCATAATAATATGAATTTAGAATGCACACATATTTAGAAACTAAACGGCAGGAAATATTTCAAATAGGCTAGGGTAGAAATTAAATCCAAAACCAGTATAGGAAGAATAATAATTATATACTGTGCCAACCCTATGTAAAACTTTACCCACGGACGGATAGGCCATGTTTATTGTGTTCATATGTGTTCTTCATATTATTTTAAACTAAAAGGCTCTTGGTTAAGTAGTTATAAAACACAATACAAATGTTTGTGCAACATAAAAATGTTTGATCACAAGTTGGTTAGGTGCCGGTGTTATTGACACTGATTCCAGGAATTTCTTTAAGTTAATTCACTAATGAATTGTATGTGTAAAAATTCTACAAGACAAAGGATAGATCGCCTCCATGGATGCGTTGATTATAGAGTATCCTATTGAATCAAAATATATGCCGTTTTATCCTGTCGTGGTTAGTAAGCCGCTTTAAGCAAATTGTAGACATAAATATAGAGCAAATATATTATAATTATATTTATTTTTAAATAAAATTTTAGAAACACAGTACAGAAAATCGTGAATTAAAATAACATTTGTAATGGCCTACTACGAGTGGACCAATCTCTGTACTATATTCGTATTTCAATATTCAGTATTCTTTTTATTCACCACTGACTCTTTGATTCAATGCGCATGTGCGCAATTTTACAAAGTACAACAAAGTAAATCTTTAAATTGTCTTCAATAGCATCACTATATATTATAAAGTTCATTCAGTAGAAAACTCAAAAACTGCTGAACGGATTTTCATGCAATTTTCACCAATAGACCGTGGTTCATGAGAAAGTTTATTAATTTGTAAATGATTTGTCCTCATTGGTACGATACGATGAATATGTTTTGAATTCAACACTAAATCAAACACCACTGAATAAAAGAAAACAAGTTTTTCCTGGTCGGCTCTTAGTAGCTTATAGTAAGTACAATTCTGCTCAATTATGTCAAATAACTTATTCGATATAGATATTAAAAAAAAAAAAACAAAAACAAAACGTACAATCTCCTAATATTCCCGACGGATACCCTTCCAGTGCTTTCGAACTATGCATTGTGGTAACATCACTTGTAACAAAAAATAACGTTATGAAAAAAATAGTAAGCAACATCGTCGAGACGTCTGTCTGTCACACTTAAATATATACACTGGACGTCCAAACCATTGCAATGTCAATGTCCTAATGTCCTAAGCGCACGCCGCATGCACGATACGACAGCCCCATTTGCATTACGCTGCGTTTTTCGTCGAGCGGCGTCTTGTTCTTGTTGTCTGGTTAGTCATTTTTCACGGAAGGAAAAAAGGAAGTGGGTGCCTGGCTTAATGATCATTTTGTATAAATTTGACTTTTTGTTAATGATAAAAAAACATAGGCAAATTTGAGGGTCGATTAAAGGAGCCAAGGGCATTAATCAAAATCAAAAGAGTATTATTACACATCAACTTATTATATTACGGTACAATACTTTACCCATGTCTTAAATGTAAATTCCAAACGATCGGTAAACAACTTTAAGAGATTAACTATTTCGAAGAAACTAATTTAATTGTTATTAATAAAATGTTTTAACTTTCTGAAACTGGGCATGAATCTTTAACACCATCATCACACTTGCGGCTAATTCGCTTACCAAATTATAAAAGAATCGTTGTCAACATTCTACTATACACCAGGGGCGGCAAGTAGATTTTAGAGTGTTCGGATATTGTTGAAAAACTAATTAGGACCAGAAAAAAAAATAAGTTAAATTTTACAGGTCTTTCAATATATATGAAAATGTAAATACAGTTTTTCTGTTTGGCTACTAACGCAGCGAATATATGTAAATCTAGTCAAAGATGAAATGTTCATAACTTCAGAGTTATAATTAAATTGAACAAACAACATTGTAAGATAACATTTCACTGTCTAATAATCCTCTGCAACCGTTTTGTTATAAAAATATTACGATATAATTAAATGCTTAAATAATATCTAGAGGAAACATTTATCTCAACTATTTTTACAATCAAATAAGGAAGTTGTATTCGTATAAAGACATAAAAAAGATCCTGCCTTCAATAGGCATAGCCGTCAAATATTTATGGAGGCTACAAAATTATGGAAAACGATGCGCGTGCCCATTCTTGTAGAGATAGAGGACAACTAAAAGTAATCATGCTTGTTTTGATCATATTTGTTTTGGTGGCAAAGATTACAAAATCGTTATAACCGGACGAAATAAATCAAAACTCGTTTGAGCTATACTCGTAATAAGTGAAATATTCGTACATTTAATCTTTTTAATATATGCACCATATACCTTATAATTAAGATATAAAATAAGTCCGATATGTTGATGGTCAAATGTTGTAAGTTTTCCCAAAAATACCTAAGATTATCTTTTAATGTTACGCATGCATACTTAGGCAGGGCAAAAACTAAGACTAAATCCATAAGCGTGCTCATGACTTTTTTTGAATACGTCAATAAAAATGGGATTTTCGTAATTAAACTTTTAATTTGGTCATTTTTTCTACTCTTACAAATGATGTTTAATTTAAATTGTTATGAATTGGCACAATGGTTTCTTACATTCCAATATATTTCCCCTTTGTCAATTCCCCTTTGTCAATTCTCAATTCTCCAAAATTGAGAATTGACAAAGGGGACATTTGCAAATGAGTCCCATTTAATTTTGATCCTTGGTTCCAGAGATACATCGAAAATTGATATATTGGTAGATTTAACTCAACTTTTTGGTTTTAATCAGAAATGCGACATACCGTTACTGTAAAAGACTTAAAGGCATAAATAAAATTACATAAATAAATACATTTGAAGTCGATAGGTTTTTGTTAAAAAATTGAAAGTAAACTACGAGTTGATGGCAGGACGATATTCTGATCTCAGAGTTCTCTAAAATAATTTTATATATTTAGTATCTGGAGGGTATGTAACATCTTTGTGTGTACCTCTTTTGGTTTAAAAGGACTGAGCGAAAACATCAGAATTTTATTTTACTTTAAAGTTTCTGTTGTACTAGGCTTTTGATATTTTTTTCTACTAACTAAAACAGTTTAACATTCTTTTTTCTAAACAGCCGCATACATTTCTAAGAAATAAGAATAAAAAGGCAAAATTCAACACCTAAATTAAATCTAAAATAAGATAATATAATCACATTTTCATCACAGCTTCTTCGTTAATCGTTTTTAATTTTTTTATGAAAAAATCATTTTCACTTATGAGTCCTTTCTCACCTAAATAATAGGGGTAATTATTATCAGTTGCGAGGTAGAATATGCCATGCCTACTCTTGTTCACGTTTAATCCTAAAATGTTTGTAACTAAAGGTTTCCTGTCGTAACATTCTCTATCTCTTGCTTGCTGGACTGAATCACATTGCATAGCTATAAATTTATCGGGATGCTTTAGAGCCGCTATCCAAAGGGTAAACGAACGTATATGACTGCAGAATACATTGCAAGGCATCCATAATACATCACCGGGTTGATATTCTCCACCGTTGACGTAGAAATTAACGTGTCCAGTGGGTGCTGCAGCTCCATAGCCATCTATATTCGTTTTAATAACGTCTACGAAATCCGCGTCTGACATGTCTAGGCGGTCTTCAGGACCTAAATTTCTGAAACACGGTCCGGCCGGATCTAGACCGGTTAGTCTTGATATATTCTTGCCGGTTATCTCTTGGAATACCTTTGCTAGATAGCTCATCGTGTGCGCTCCAAGGCTTAGACCCACTATTTCCAGTTTCTTGGGATCGAGTCCCTCTTCCATCAGTACAGCCAACATCTTTGCTGCATGTTTACCAACTGGACGCATGAAACGAGCGGCCCTGAAACATCGAAAGGTTTTATATTACTATTCCTAACATGCATTGCAATGCATACAGAAAAAATAGTGTTTGGTGTTTTAATGTCAATTAAATTTATTTTTGATGCATGAAATGTTTTGTTTTAAAAAACAAGCAGAACACTTTTTTGTTACAGTAAATACCTTAAATATGCAGTGATCAAGATTCTAAAGTAATATAACAATCGTATGAATGATTTAAGAACGCGTAGAGGTTTATCCTCAAAAACATTGAGATTATCCAATCCATCAAAATAAAATATATTTATTATTTTTACGAAGTAAAAAATAACACTATATTTGTTACTGTGTGACTGTAATACTAACATCGGATACTCCATAGTCGTGAACATGTTAGTATCCAGTAATAGAACATTATAATTAAGGGCGTGGTAGACCGAAGCAGTCGATGCGGCTACTGGAAAGTTGGGGCTGTCGAGGAAGCCGCCGATGTACAGCAAGGTCTTCCTCTTGAAGTCGATGTCCGGATCCCGAGCGAGCTCTCGCATCTGGAAGTATGTGTACTTGACGTGGCGCGCGCTGAAGATGTCTCCCGGACCCTGTACGTAGAAGGATAAATGCTTCAACGCCTTCTTCGTTATAATCGCCTGCTTACTCGATCCAGGACCTGAAAAATAAACGAATACCCTTCTAAAACAACAACAAGTCGAATTCTTCCTATAAATATAAAGGACAGATTTAGGCTTTTTGGGTTTTGTGACAACTACGTCTGTTAAAACGAATAAACATCGCCTTGTCAGTGCATGGTACAGTTTTTAAAAGGAAGACGTATGATTTGTTTGTTTTTTCGTAATCTTTTAAAATCATAAAAATTTTATGTTTTACATACTTGACGAAGTATAATTTTTGTTTCCGATTTTTTTCGATTATATGAAAATTTACTATACACTATTGGCATGACAGGGAAGTGGCTGTAGAGGATGTTAAAATTAATTAGAAATTGTAATAAGGACTTTTTACTGCCCGAAATTAACATTACAAAAACAGAGCCATGGGAAACTTATCACGAAATATACGTTAAATAATAGGCAACCATGACTATACAATTATGAGATTATACTGTACGCATAAAATTCAAAAATCTGACCATTCGAATGCCTCACAGTAATCATGGTCACTGGGGATGTGATTAATCACAAAATCTCAGGCAGGTTATAGCAACCAGTCATTTTCTCTAATGAAATTATCATGTTTTCATTTTATTTCATTTAAATAGCCTCACGAATCGTCCTTAGTAAGAAATGGTGTTCTGGAAACGGATTTGTGGTTTATTAAATCTAATATAATGGCGGGGGTTATCTAAAACGTGATCACAGACTGCAGACTCGATAGGGCGTCGGTGTTTTAAGTCAGCTATATGTGTTCTTTTACCAGGGTTACAGTTATTACTTAACACTCACGAGAAGGTTTCGTTGAAACAAGGTTATATAACAATAAAATTATAAAATTAACTTGATTTAAATTTGTCGCAGTAGTTTAAAAATAATGTAAAATTGTTACTGAAGAGGCGGACCTTGTTTACGTTAGTTACAATAATTGACGGATTACGGAATTTTTAGCGATATTGCGTGTTTATGTGGCACCCAGATATGTGGTTTTAGTGTTTGATGCGACAGAGATAACGCTCTACAAAGCCGAAACGTCTTTTCAAAGGTCGATGTCCAAGCTGCTATTTATTATCGCGTACTATAACTTATTGCACTCCCAGTACGAAGTTCCTCTTTTCCTTAAAAAAAATGAAATCATTATTTATATTTATTTCTTATTAAGTGGGTTATGTGACCATATTTAGAAGGATACACATTAGTTTGTCCTTGCTGATACGCTTAACTTTAACCGTAAACAATATTTTCTTGAGTCGGCACTGGTTTATTCTTTGATAAGTCATAGCTTAAGATAAGACAAGGCTATCTTGCAAAAGTGAAGGCCGGGGTATGTCCCAGAAAATGTTATATCGATCAGATTTGTGACATCCTATAAAAGGTGATGTAAGGAGTAACCATAGCCGACAGAAAAAAAAGTATGCCGACAAGGATGCACAATCTCGGGCCGTTCCGATTAAAGAATTATTGGTTTAAAAAAACATATTAATAATTAGAAATATAATTAAAGAAAATTATTTTTCAAGAATTCAAAATAACCACACAGTGATTGATAAATGAATGAAATTACGTTTTTTTTTATTAAATTTGGAGTGTTTTTTAATTTATTAATCACTCAATCGCTGTTTTGAATATGCTGAAAAATAGTTGGTCTTTATTCGCCTGCAAAGGCGACCGTATCACCAACGTTTCCTCACAATGCGATGTATAATTTAGCCTCCTCCTCTCCTCCTTATGTCGCTTTTCTTTAACATGTCATTAATTTGATCGATATAAGATTTTTACTGGGTCATCCCTACCAACTCCGCAACACCTTCTCTTCATATCGCTGTTTTAAACCTCATCATTCCGAGTCTGGTTTAGCATACTTCTCAAGTATCGCATCTAAATCATATTTATTTATGAGTTATTAAAAAAAATAGTGATTGGCTTTTCTGTGAAAAAATACACACTGGCAAAGGACGTCAGGGATTGGGCACGCCACATTTTATTTCACTTAATGGTTCGTGCAATATTTGTAACAAAAATTAATAAAATTATTATAATATGCCTGTACTTTCGGCCAAACGAGATCTGTTGGCCCTGTTAACTCAGTACGCCGTGAGCGAGTTTTTAATTACTTATATATAAATTTCACTCTACTCCTTATTTGTATACGTCACCACTAGATTATGAACTATGTGACTTTGTAATCTCTTATAGCATATTATAATGTCATTAAATTGCGAACTGAAGGAATAATTCACAATTTGACATGTCCATTCTCCATATTTTATAAACTTTCAAAATCAAATGTTAAAATTGTAAATTAATCAATGTCAATATATCTAGATATTAATTTCAACTACCGGTGAGCAGCCATAACTAAAAAAGTTAACTCATTGTGTGTAGTAAAAAGATGCTCCATACATTCTAAAGTATTGTATTAAAGATACATTGAAAATACTAATATTGTTTTTACTGTTAATGCCTGAACACTGAGGGTTATTTATCTATATATGGTATTAAACAAACTTGTTTTTGGAAACCTGTTTCTCGTTCCTTAATCTTAGCCACGCAACGGATCTAAAAACGGATCTCGCCATCATTCAGATAATTTGCTTGGAATTGTTTGTATGTATAGTATATTATAATTAAATTTTGTATACAATGAATGAACACCATATATCAAAACCTCCAAAAAAGCGCCAAGAATTGGTTTTCATGGCATACTAAAAACTGGAAACGTATGTATTGTTTTGCCGTCTGTGCGAAGCCGGGGCGGGTTTATCAGTTTTATAAAGTACAAGGGGCAAACGAATAACATTCTGCCTAATGTTAAATGATCACTGATGACCCATCAACATCCCATAGGATAGATGCGTATAGAAGCGTTTTTCGCCTGTAAGGACGTAGTACACTCTACTTTAAAGGACGCTAAGTTAAATCGATTTGGAAAAACATCTCTAGAGGCAGATTATTACAAAAAAAAACATTAGTGCAGTAGTTCTTATAGAAATGCTTTATTTCACCTCGTTGATAGTTTATAGTAAATTTATATTGCTAAATACTACACTACACTGCAGTGCGTAGACGGTCAAACAATGTATTTAGAAGATGAATGGCACATAACCATGTCAGTAGTATTGTCAGAAGCAAATATATGGTTATAAAGTTTTATTGCCATATATTACATGTAACATGCCCATTATCTTCAATGTATGCAGATTTTTACAATAATTGTTGTAAAGGTTATTGTTAGCAATTATTTCATACTTTATTTTAACTTTATTCAATATCAGCGTTGATTCTGACGTCAATCTGGTTATTTTTTAATTAAGTAACGAGTACCTGTTCATGGATTTTTATTGACATTATGCCACAGCTGCTGCCCCTGGCATAATATGTTGGCCAAAGCCATTTTGTGCTGTTAACTTTATTTCAAAAATAGTTCAAAATAATTATGTTTAAATACTAACTTATGACACAACAAACTACAGTTTTCAGGTACAAATTATTGTGATATTCCAACAAAAATACAATGCAATGTAATATTTATTTTGACTGGCCGGTTGGCGCAGTGGTTAGATGCTTGCCTCTCACGTCGCAGGTGGGTTCGATTCCCACCCAGGACTAACATCTGTGTGCATGAACATGTCTGTTTGTCTTATGTCTGGGTGTAATTATTTATATATGTATGTACTTACAAAAGAAAAGTATCAATATATGCAGTACATCAGTTATCTGGTTTCCATAGTACAAGCTTTGCTTAGTGTGGGATCGGATGGCCGTGTGTGAATAATGTCCCAGTATATTATTATTTATACAGCACAAAACAAAATATTTACGATTGAATTAGACTGGTATCGCACAAATGTTACGTTTTATTTTTATCTGTGACTTTATTTGCTTCGTATTTATTTATAATTCGACTTTATTTACATTTATTGATGAATATAATATCTTTGGTATCTTTGCTACTGACTTTATTGCTCATATTTTCTATTTTAAATATATTATTCCCATTAACTTGACATGTTGCTATTCTAAGTAAGCTACTGATATTATAAACAGTAATCTTTATAATGAAGACATATAGGTTACAATTTAAAAAGATAGTTTTTAGGTTGGTATAATATTGAATAAAAGGTTCTTGGTTAATTAGTTATAAAACACAATTCAAATATTTGTGCAGCATAAAAATGTTCACGGGTGCCGGTATTACCGACACTGTTTCCAAGAATTACTTTAAGTTTGTTTCACAAATGAAATCTATGTGTAAAAATTCTACGAGGCAAAGAATAGAATGCTTTCATGGATGCCGTATGACATGATTATAGAGTATTCAATTAAACCAAAGTAATGCCATGTCATCTTGTCGTGGTTAGTACGCCGCTTTTAGCAAATCGTAGACATCATTATTTAACAAAGCGTGGTTATTTTATAATAATTTATTTACAATAATTTACAAATTAATAATATAAATAATTTTATAATAATCAAAATATGTAGTGATGTTATAGAAGACATTTTAAAGATTAACTTTGTTGTACTTTGTATATTAGCACACATGCGCATTGAATTAAAGGGTCAGTGGCGTAATGAAAAGAATACTGATTACTGAAATACGAGTATAGAAAGAGGTTAGACCACTCGTAGTAGGCCAATACAAATGTTATTTTAATTCACGATTTTCTGTACCGTGTTTCTAAAATTTTTTTTAAAGACATCCATGATCATATATATATATATAAATAAGAATAACTTATTGGTAGATAAATAGAATACCTATCGATTTTTAAATATTAGGCTTTATAAATAAAAATTTAAATCATCATTTTTTTTGAATTCCGACTCACAGGAGGCTAATGTTTTTCGCGATTATGTAAGTATGTTTGTTTGTATGTGTATATAAATGTATGTCCGTTTCAATGTTATCTCCTGTAGCCTGAACGACTGAATCGGTTTTAGTGTGAGATGTCACTCGATTTGTATTCTTCCCCGGAGTGCCATTGGAATAGAGTAAGTCGGGGTTATTGTTTATTTTTTTAAATAATAGTTATAGCTATAATATATAATAAATAATCAATCTCTAAGATTGCATTAGATTGTTAATTGTAATCCTGCATAATTATAGACAAAAATAGTATGATAAAAATTTCGACAACTTCTTCCTGGTCGGCTCACAGTAGCGCATAGTAACTGAAATCCTGTTCATTTATGTCGAATAACTTATTGATAGATAAATAAATACACATTTTTATGATATAAATATTTAAAAAAAATCAAAAACTTACAATCTCCCAATAATCCCGATGGATACCCTTCCAGTGCTTTCGAACTCTGCATTGAAATAACATCGCTTGTAACAAAAAATAACGTTATGTAAAAAATGGTAAGCAACATCGTCGAGACGTCTGTCTGTCACACTTAAATATACACTGGACGTCCAAACTGTAGCAATGTCAATGTCCTAATGCGTCACAACACGAGATAACGCGCGCCGCATGCACGATACGCAGCCCCATGTTTATATACTTAAACCTTGCCAATTGCAGTGTAAGGCCAGGCACACACTGCGTTTTTCTTTTTATTCTTGCGTATTATTCTTGTTGTCTGGTTTTTCATTTTTCGCGCAGGAAAAAAAGGAAGTAGGCGCCTGGTCCATTTTGAATAAACTTGACTTTTATATTTATGACAAAAATAACGTCGTAAAATTTGAGGATCGATTATAGGAGCCAAGGGCATCAATCAGATTTAACCTTTTCGCGCCGAAGACCGTATATTCCCATGAATAGTGTTACTTATGAGTAGAGTAAAAAAAAATAGAAATTCATGAATACTGGTCAACAAATGTCCTAATAGAAACGGCTATGTTTGCTAAAGTTATAACGACCAAGACCATACGATTCCGCAAACCTCGAAAACTTCCCGTTTAATGGGCATACTTAATAGGAAAATAGCACGTCTCGAAAGGGTTAAAAGATAATTTTAACATCGTTCTGAACAAAAATAAATCTGTCGATGTATAATTTATTTGTTTTTAAAATTTATTGATACATCAATTACAAATTAATGTAAAACAACTTTTTTTAGATGTTCAAATAGGTTCTGGACTAAGCAAATCAATAGTTTCGCAATTAGAGCCGAAAGGTGGCGCTATTATCTGATCTGGGAGGATTTTTACTTGACGTGTCGAAATGAATTACTCAAACGACATCTGAACTCACTAATAGCAGACAAGATATCGAATGAAATCTTTTGGTTTCGTGAATCGATACTAACAGTGTTATGAAAAAAGACTTAAATAATTGTTTATACCGGATAAACTCATAAACTACTTGAACGAATTTAAAACTTGTTTCGTCAACAAAAAAAAATTTGTATCAGCGAGTAACCTAGGCCACATAGTAAATAGAAAGACAAATAAAAAAATATTTGTGTTTCTATTTACCCGAGCAAAGTCGGAATGAATTGCTAGTATACTATGAAGGTAAGGTACATGTAAGTGACAATATACAATCAATTTATTGAATAACAAATGTTCGGGTTACCATACACTTCAGGTAAGGTTAGGTTTCTTAACTCATCGGGATAATTGGTTAAAAAGCTACTTAGGACATGGATACTACGTATGGATAACTAACTGATAAATAGTCGCTTTTATTTATGCTTCACCGATATCAAATCTACCATTATTAAGATTTTTGTCTGTCTGTGCGTCACGATTGACCTTTAGAACGGCTTGACCAATCTTGAAAATTGGTATATAGCAAAAACACTTTACTTAGCAAAAGATATATACATATAAAAATAAAATATTTGTGGTTGGTTTCTATGTGTGTTTGCTTTATGTCCCCATATAACATAAGAACAGATTGACCGATCTTAATGAAAATTGGTATATAGTAAGAACACGTGATTGCGCAGATAATAGGCTGTGTGAATATCTGTTTGTCTGTATGCTGTATGTCCCTTTACAGCTTAAGAACGGTTTGACATACATATCTTAATGAAAACCTATATATTATATATAGAACACGTGATTACGCAAATGATAGGCCATATACAATATCTTTCTGTCTGTCTGTATGTCAGCTATAACATTAAAACGCCTTGACCTATCTTAATATAAAGTGGTGTATAGTAAAAACGCGTGATTGTACAAATGATAGACGGTATAAAATGATATATGATATATACTCAATGATCTATAATACATAATCGCCCTAACATCGAAAACATTAGTAGCAAGCGTACTTGCTAAAAACGTAATTTTATTCGTATTATTACTATTATTATTACTACTAACATTTTAATTTTATTGATGTCTATTCAAAGGACTTCAAGGCAACTTTTACAAAAAGTTTTTTGCACAATGGTATCCAATGTCAAGTTAGGCTTCAGAGGATAAAAATAACATTTTATCACGTTCTGATCAATAAATAAGGAACATGAGGACACACATAAAATCATTATTTTAATTTAGAAGTAATTAGATGTTATGTTCTTACAAATAATTAAAGTTAGTCAATTCATGAACTACATTATTAGAATGACAAATTCCATTATATCTTTTTTAGCCTATATTCGTCCAGTGCTGAATGTAAGCCCCATTGCTTCCCATCAATCACAACAAAGATCGATCTCATACAGCTCTCATCCAGTGCTTAGCTACGCTGCGATATATTTTTCATGATTTGATGTACATGAGGATTATTGTCTGACTAAATGGAGGGTTATATGTTTCAAGTGTATGTATGTATTGTTGTAGGTTCCGCTGTGACTGTAGCATAAACGACTTTAAATAATGTAACCGATTTTAAATAATGAAATGTCCTTCGATTTTCTGTCTTCTTCCCTGAGTGTCATAAGGCACAGTCATCAGGTTTATTGTTCTATTTAAATTAACTACCACTTGTTTTAAAACCCGTATAACATGTTTCTGTATTCCATTATTGTTGTACTAGATATTGCAAGGAAATTCAGCTTCCTATATCAAATGCATGCTCAAATCGCGTCTACATTGTTAGGTGAAAACTTGACCTCGACCGATTCAAATAAATCAGCTTGATTCAAAGAATTATTGTAATTATATAATTATACATTTGCGCAATTTTATAATAACATAAATTACAAATGGTAATTTCGAGGTCGTGAAGAATTATTTTACCAAATAACTCGCCATTTTACGTTGCTTTGCATGGGATCGTTTTTTTATTTTGCTACCTAAATAAATATTTAGATATAGATTATTAGATAATACATTCAATTCCGCCTATAATATATCCTATCCTAGAATTATAAGTAACACGAGACAAAAAAAATATACATTAACATGGCACATTGTAAATAAAGCTTTTATGTTGGAATCCTATCTATTCCTCGGAAACATCTTATTACAGATAAAATTAATACATAGAGTCCCACATTGTATAAAAAATTCAAAACGATCGGTAAACAACTTTAAGAGATTAACAACATTTCGAACAAACTAACATTAATTTGATACATACGAGTATATTTATATACATAATTATTTTTCAAAGTTAATAGTAGACAAACGATTTAGTCGTCTCTTTATAATAGTATGCAAAATAGTAAGTCTGGTCATCTTCTACGTTTTGGCCGATGAATGAACTCAATTATCATCATCTCCCTGTCCTTTTCCCACTTGCGTAGGCTCGGCAGAGTGCGTCCTACTCTTCCATATACCCTGGACTCTACTGTAGTCCATACTGCAACTGGTTTTGGCTATAGTTTTACGGCCGGCCGCCTGCCTGACGCCAACCCTCTTTGGGAATATACATACTTATATAAGGTATTTAACTGTGAAAGTGGGGGTTTTGCTGCAGCCTGCGCTCGAAGTTCAAGTGTTAATGTTACATATTGATTTGTTTCAACAACACAGAAGATGTAAGCAGCCCAACATTAGACTCGGGTTCAATGGGTATTACAATCTGTGCGTAGTTGCAGATCTGCTGCTGATCGAATGTACCACCAATTTTGTTTTGCACATAACTCATGTAGTATACTATTATCAAATAACAAAGATTTAAAAAATTTAAATAAATTAATTTAAAAATATTTATGACATGTTGATGTCAAACGTCAAATTGAATTGAATGAACTCAATTATCTTCCAGTTAATTATTTATCAAATTAACGATTTGTTTGTCACTTTTCTCTTAATAATTCTCTGTATAACGTAAAAACCTACAGTCATTCTGTGGTAAGTCCTTTCTTGAGAGACTTATTAATATCACCGATAATCAAAAAATCATCGTCAGTTTAGGATCTCACTAACTAAATTATAACTGAAAATTATTAAGTGAACCAAACATTTACAAGTTTATAAAATCCCTCACAGAGTCAGGAAGCTCAAACGGTAACATATGTATATTTAGTAGTCTTCTAAGTTAGGTATTGATTGAATTAATAAAAAGTGTTACTATCAAAGCATAGAGCATGACATCAGTTAAAAGTAATTAGACATAGCGTTTTTCCTCTGCTCTCATGTCGAGTTTGATGTCTTATTTTTTTTTTGTTCTTATAATATCAATTTATTTCTAAAAAAAAAAATATCAATACATCAATTATAAATTTTTAAAATAATATCAATATATCAGTTAGATAACCGTAAAATCTTGTTTTCGTGTAGTAAAAAAAACGTTTGTTCCTTATTTTTTACGTATTATTTTTGGCGACATCACTATGTACTTTATTTTAATAGACGTTAATCATTCC
>DWLR01002573.1:0-15139 GCA_018246295.1 Papilio alexanor hazarajatica | reverse complement strand
ATACTGCTTCGATCTACTGAGCACACCAAGCTTTTTGGAGGCCAACTTGGCCTTGTCTTCCAAGTGACCGCGAAACTTTTATATTAGTATGAAATTACTATTTAGTATGAAAAAATTACGGTGTTTATTTTTGTAAGTAAAAGGTTTTCCATTTTGCATACGGTTAACCTAACCTCTTTTGTTATGATTTTTAAGCATTTTCTGTACCATACATGGCGATAAAAGTACGAAAAAGGTGTTTATTAGTGCGTAAGATACAAATCCACATTTAAACTGGCATCTGCGCGATGCGTCACTCGGCATGCGAAGATTTCAGGTGACGGGTGATAAGCGGTTCGAGAACGTTGGCAGCCTGCCCTCACGGATATAGACCGGGACGCTGCGACGCACCGCATATTTGTGCAAGGCCCTAACTGAGTACATACGCGTAGCGGCACTTGAATATCATAAACTCATTAGTTGTTAAACCGTTATAAAATAGAACTTTATTAGGCGGCCTAATTGGGAAAGATTCGGTGATGAAATTTCAAGGACGCATCACGTTTAGGCATAATCCGTTACATGAAAGGGAAGAAAGATAAAACTTTGGAGAAAGGTACCAACATTTGTGTTTTAAAAAGTTTCACCTTTAATACGATTTTGACGTTAGTATTTTATTTAAAAGGGTGTAGTTCTAGATAAAAACTTGACTTTAATAACTTAGTATATGTTCGTGCCAAGCGTCAGTAGGGTGAATTTGAACAATGCATGATATAATAAAACATAGCGTATGTTACTTCTAAATTTTAATTTCCTGTAATATAGATTGATAGCTTCATACATTACCGTACCAACAAATAATGTTTTTCTTTTTGTCTGTTAGAAGATAACGTAACATCTTCCAACAGGCTTTTAAAGTAACTGTAATTAGAATTGTAGAATAATAGCGATTACTTTTTATTTTATTACTAAAAGAAAAAGGCAGTAAAATATATTTAAAGATTTTTAATATTATGCTAACCAGTTTCTTTATTTCTTTTGCTTTCTTGGTTCATTTTAGTTAAATAATAATAACTTCTTTGTCATTCGCATATTACGCACTTTCAGTTCAGTTTGCAAAAATATTCTGTACGTAATGTTTTAAATTTGTAGAGATATTTTGTTTAATGAATTCAGTTAAAGTAAAAATATGGATATGTTGATTATTTTTTTACGGAAATTGTTACGCCTAAGTCTGCAAGAACACTTTGTTATTTCTGTCAATTATTAGTTAATATTTAACACTCCTTGCATTTCAATGTAAGCACAGCCCTAACTATGCGACTGTTGGTTGTGTTCAGTAAACTGATACGCATTGTATTGTCTCCGTCTTAATATTTGCTACTTGCCAACGAATATTGGATCTTAAGTACTCAATAATCCATTGCTTAGCATAAATAACTGCTGTTAGATGAGTCTCTTCTATGAGTAAGTGTTATGATCACCGCACTTGGATCATATCGGTACATACAGTAATGCCAAAGGTCTTAAAAATGTGAAAGGCAATACTGACCTATTTCCTAAAGACTAGTCCCTTATACATAGGGTGCTATTTATATTTTGGGAACTGGCAACACTAATGTCAATAGCTTAAATCTGGCAACACCATAATAAAGTTTGACATTTTTAGCATAAACGTATTCACAACGTTTTGATGTACAGATGCTATTTGTTTTGTTTACAGTGAGTTAAGTAAACCATTTTGACCAAAAAATGGAAATTTCAAAAGAAGGTTTTCCTTGGATTATTTTCACAACTTTCAACGTCGATTATCTCAACAAAAATGTGTCGATGAACTCAGTTCTTTATATGGCCATAAAACACCATCAAAAACCACAGTATATCGCTGATATAGTGAATTCAGTCGTGGTCGCAGTTCGGTCGCCGACGAATTCCGTGAAGGTCGTCCAAAATCGGTTGTTGTGCCGCGAAACATCGATGCATTGCGTGAACTGATAATGCAAGACCGTCATGTGACATATTGTGAGATAGAGACATCCTTGTACATTAGTTTCACTTCAATACATTCGATTTTGCATGAACACTTACATGTAAAAAAAAATGTTCTCGTTGGATACCCCATAATCGCTCAAAAAAAGGCTCGCGTCGATTGGTGTAAAGAAATGATTAAAAAGTTCGACCGTGGTGCTTCCAACGACGTGTATAAAATCGTGACAGGTGACGAATCATGGATATATGCGTATGAACCGGAAACAAAACAGCAATCAACCGTGTGGGTATTTCTAGACGAGCTAAGTACAACAAAAGTTGTTCGTGGAAGAAGCACAGCGAAGCAAATGGTTACCTGTTTCTTCAGCCGAATGGGTCATGTGGCCACTGTTCCACTTGATCAACGTAGAACGGTCAATTATGAATGATACACTACCATCTCTTTGCCGGTAGTATTCAGAGATATCTGTAAAACTAACCACCGAAGACGAGTCATTCTCCATCATGACAATGCGAGCTCTCATACACCTCGTCAAACAGGTGAATTTTTGAGCAGTCAAAACATCGTATTGATGATTCATCCTCCGTACAGTCCTGATTTGGCACCCGATGACTTTTTCTTATTCCCGAACATCAAAGGTAAACTGCGTGGTCAACGATTTACGAGAGCCGAAGAAGCAGTTGAAGCGTTCAAAAGCCATGTTTTGGAGGTGTCTCAAGGAATGGAGTAACTGCTATGAAAAATGGTTTGAACGAATGTAAAAGTGTATTGATCATCAAGGGGAATATTTCGAAAAACAATACAGCCATTTTCGTTTAAAAGTGTGTATTATTATTTGCCATTCCCGATATATAAATAGTACCCCTCGTACAGCATATACTGTGGATTTCTACAAAAGCGTACTCACATTTATCAAAGAATAGCTTACTGCCTGTACCAGAAGCCTACCAGAAGAATTTTAATGTAATCTTGAGGTAAAATATTTATCGACACCAGTTCAAAATTCAGAGTTTATCAATTGCCAGGAAAAAAAAAACACTTTTTACATTTTCAATAAAAGCTTACATTTAGTGCGTAAATTTTACAATGCCTAAATTTAGGTCAAAGAAGTTTTTACCCGCCACCTATAATTACTTTAACAAATTTTCTATGGTAGTCAACTTTAACAAATTAGAAAAATGTAGGATACCAGGGCCCGGATGAACTTTGTCTTCCATAAATATATTCAGAGTAGTTTATTGTATTGCTATTAAAAACGAATTACAATCTTTTTCCCGTGGAAGATCTTTAAAATCACAATAAAATATAATAACGGGCGAGGTACTGCACATATAACTTTGTAGTTCTATGCATTACGGCGGCCGGCGTAAAATGCAGTCACAGTGTGGACTACAGCAAAGTACAGGAGATATGTAAGGGTAGTACACTATCCCGACCTTACGTTGGTGCAAGGACAGGGAGATGATGAGACATCTCGGATATCTGTAAGTGCAAAAATACAATTTTTCGCAAACAAAAAATTACGTAGATTATAACATTTTTTTGAGATAATACGAGTTATATGAAATTGTTAATTGTGAGGTTACGAGACTCACACTGTGTAAGAATGTTTTTACTATGTAAGAGCCTGTCCAGGTTCTTGATACATATTAAAGAAATATTAGTAACAAATTAAAAAGAAAACAGCTACAACATTAAATATTAAAATTAAATATAAAAATACAATTTCTTTGATATAAACTCTCAAACATTTGATAATAAGACTCAAAAATTTCGAACTCCTTGCCAATAAACTTTTAATGAGATCGATTATTGTGATTTAGTTTTTTGGGAGGTAAATTAATCGCTATTTTAAATGCTTACAATTGAGATAATTTTACTCCACTCTGCTTTTTCGCTGTCGGATTCCATAAGAGAATTTGATATTAGATTATGTTCAACATTAAAATTAATTCTAAGAAATGTGTAATATTCACTTAAATGTGAGAAATCATTTTAGTGAGAGTTCAATGTGTTTTTCATTGTAGCTCTTATGTATAACAGTGTCAGCAGCGGCAACAGGGGTGAACTATTTATATCTTCTTTTATATAATAGAAGAAGGGTGCAAACGAGCAATGAGTCGCCCAAAAGAGCGATCACCGCCCATGAACATCTGCAATACCAGAAGATCCGCAGATACATTGCCGGCCTATTAGTAAGGAATGCGCTCTTTTCTTAAAGGATCCTAAGTTGTATTGGTTTGGAAATACCACTGAGAACAGATCATTCCACAGCGCAGCCATACGAGGCACAAAATTTCAAAAAAATTGTGGAATGCCAACCTTGAAAATGATGTGGATGGTATTTAGCGTTCTGTCCAGTTGTGCGATGAGTAAACTCAGCGACAGGAATTGTTCCAACCATTTTTTCAAAACACTCCCAATAGTAGAGGTGGTAAAAAATTTAAAAGGGACTGTCGTCATTATAAATGGAAGCAGCTGGTATTTGGGAGCACCAGCCCAGAGGTGCGAGCAGTATTCCATATGAGGCCGAACCTGCGCCTTATACAGCTGTAAGCGGTGGGCCGGCGTGAAATACTGCTTCGCTCTTTCGAGGAAAATAAGCTTTTTGAAGACCAATTTGGCCTTACCTTCTCCAGATAACCACGGATCCATATCCGTATTCTCGTATCAGTACTCACGTCCACACGTCACTCGATACATGAACACCGAGAATACTGATACTGGCTGAGACAACCAGAGGATTAACGACGAAGAGTTTCGGTTAATTCGACAAGATTTTGTCGACCCCAGTCCGAGACAATAGCGTCTCCAGATCAGACACGACTTTGTTTCTACTAAATGTTTGTTTGGTACTCATCGACGCAATGCCAAAAATATTAGCGCAGGCCGTGTACAAAGCATTGCTAGTGCTATCGTCTACACAGCAATGGACGTTACTAAGATGCAACGAGTCATTGATATAAAGAAGAAAGAGGGGAAATAAATATAAATATATTCGATTTTTTATCTTCCTTGTAAAAATAACGTAACTATTTTTGGAAATTCATCACGCGAGGTGTACTAATAATAATTAAATGATATTCTACTAGAAACGACATACAAAGCAAGCACTCCAGCTTACATCACTCAATGTACATAGCAGACGTTTTCTGATTTTACAGTTAAGTTATAGAATTTCTGTTTATCACAGTTGCTAAATGATACCAATCGATTTTTTTATAGTTAAATTCAGTATTGATATAGGTATACGTAATACAAAAACAGAAAATAGTTACGTATATATCTTTACAATTACTTTATGAATAAATATGGAATGCCTCGTATAGCATACATAATAAATAAAATAGTTAGAGGATTTGTTATGGCCGCACTGGTGCAATCTGATATTTGTA
Source organism: Papilio alexanor hazarajatica (assembly GCA_018246295.1). Classification (NCBI taxonomy): domain Eukaryota; kingdom Metazoa; phylum Arthropoda; class Insecta; order Lepidoptera; family Papilionidae; genus Papilio; species Papilio alexanor. Next base: position 9,775 of record DWLR01002573.1, on the reverse strand, counting down.
CCGTCGCGTGCGGACTACGGATGTGCTAAAGGCTGTGTGCTACTAGCTGTTGTAACAGTAATGGTAACATAAAAACTGTAAATAGTTCTTTTATGTAAATAACAAAACGAGTGAACATAACATCTCGTATTGGATATGTAATTATTAACTTACTACAGAAAGACTGAAACGAAACAAAAAAAAAACTAAAAATGTGAAAAGTATTTATACAATGCAATATTCGTGAGTTCACTGAATGGAAAACAATGTTTTATTCACAATTATTATCATACTACGAAAAAACAGTCAACAGTAGTAGAGTCTGTAACAACTCTTTCACGAATGTCCCACTCCACCGGTTAAATACCATGACCTCACATAATATAGGCGTAAAGCAGAAGTATTCTGCGTTTCGTCTGACAAGTGAGGTACCGAAGGCCTAATACTTGTCTTGTTCTCCTTTCTGTCCCTTTCTAATAATGAAGGTATGGGGAAGGGAATAAGACTTTACTGGGAAGGGCATGGATAGTAATTCTGTGTTAATTAAAATGAAGACAACGCCTTAGCTTATTGCACGTGCCTATCGGCATTGGTAAATTAATATAAGATGTGTCGCTTGCTTTGCTGCTTTGCTACATTCTAATATGAAAATAAATAGTATGAAAAATGAAAAACACGATATAAAAAAGCTTATCGGAATGTACTCCTTTTTCTCAAAGTTTTAACAAAGTATTTAGAGTTTATACGAGTTTATATACGTCATAGTGATTGGACCTTGATAACTTTATCGTACCAGCTGTATTATCAGTCGTGTCAAAAACTGATTAAATTATATAACTCCGTTTCGCCCCAAGGCTATGTTTTTGTTCTTAAACAAACAACGGTATTGTAACTGAAATTGTAATTTAGAGTTCTCTGTAATTTTATACCTACCTTGATATATTAAAAACTAAAATAATTTAGGGTATAAACGTATAAAGATAGCAGGTGGGACTGCCTATTTAAAAGTATCGTTAATAGTTAATAGGTTATAGGTTATGATTTTTTTGCATTATGCAGTTTTAAAATTTGATATTATCCCTGCGTCGTTAGCATTCAAGCTCAGATTTCATTATGTATACTTTTGTAAACACTTTCAAGTTTTAAACTTTATTTCATTCCAAATTGAGTTCTTGAACACAAAACCAACATTGGGGTTTCTTAATTTACATTTCTTGTAGAAACTGCTAAAGAATAACATTGTATGTGAAGCACATAAATTTCCAGTATATTACATTCTTGTCATATATTTTACTACATTTTATAACATAACCATTGATAGGATGACTGTATTGGGGTGGTCTAGAAGTCATTTACCTTTGTAGTTTATTTGTAAATATTACGTACTGATGCTTTATTATATTAGTATAGATTATTATTATTTAATTTAATTATTTGACTTATTTTGATATATTTTAAAAAAATCTGCAAAAGACAGATAATCTAAAAATATATTGTATAAAATAGTATTCTACTGGCTGTAAAGTTCCTGAGTCGAGCAACCAGTGGTCAGGATCGCAGAGCGAGAAATCTCCTCACAATGCGGGCAGTCTCCAAAAAAACCGCTTTTTGTATCGGACCCTTTATCCAACTATTTAGCGAGTGCTACTTATGATGTCGAAGCTCTACGCTATTAATCCGTTCGTCGATACAACTATCGAGATAATGGTAGTCGATTTCATATCCCATATGATGGTAACCTCGTGCGCCAAGTCAGTGTATTTCATTACTTTTTGTGTCTCAGTTTCACGAGATTCTCGTCATGTGGAATAGTGTTATCGACTAACATTACACAACTCTCAGATTGGTCTATTATCACGATGTCAGGCCTATTGGCGACAATAGTCCTGTCCATGACAATATATTGGTTCCAGTAGAGCATAATATGGCTATTTTCCAGAACTGGTGAAAGCTGGTATTGGTAATATGGTACCTCAGTATCCACATAGGCATATTTATGGGCAAGTTGCTGATGAATGATCTTGGCCACTTGGTTGCATCTATGCAAGTATGCACCGTCTCTTTGATAGTTAACTTCATTTATTACAAAATACAGAGTTTAGCAAGACAAATTATATTGTGCGCGTAATCATCGGCGGTCCGTCGCGAAGTGTCCGAGCCCTCTTGTCCCGCACCGCAGTCCCCGCAATCGTACCCGCGCAGCCCGCAGATACGCCCGCGCTGGGGACCCGCAGAGGCGCGAACATCCTCCCCGGGTTGAACACTTATGTTCAAGAGAAGTTGGGAGATGACCTTGTAGTTGCGCAGCGCAGTCCACTCTTAAATCTCTTATTCTGTTGACGATGGTTGTAGATTTTGAGAGTAGAACCATCTCGTTTGGCATAGAAGTAGAGATTTAGTCATTTTCGGCCAACATCCATGTGGATGAACCTGTGGATGAGGTACAGAAAAGTGGTCGTCCAATAAGGAAGTGGGAAAATTCAGTGAAGCGTTTGTATAATTTCAATCTTCAGAGGCAACGAAGTTAGAGAATAAATGCGCAGGTTGACGAATCCGATGTTTTGATCTGAATCATACATATGGAAATGTTTTAATCAAAATAATATATTACGATCCGTATTATGATCACGCATGAAGCAATCTATACTTGTATCATATTTATGGATAATATTGATATTAATTAATTATTGGTGAATTTTTATGTATACTGTTTGATAGTTAACTTCATTTATTACAAAATACAGAGTTTAGCAAAACAAATTATATTGTGCGCGTAATCAACGGCGATCCGTCGCGAAGTGTCCGAGCCCCCTCCTCGCCGCACCGCAGTCCCCGCCGAGAGAGCCGCCCGCGCTGATGACACGCAGAGGCGCGAACATCCTCCCCGGGTTGAACACTTCAGTTCAATGGAAGTGGGCAGATGCTTTTATAGCTCCGCAGCACCGCTTTTCCCTTCATCTTTACTTCTGCCACTCTAGTTGCTCCGTCGACGCCAGGAAAGATTTTCGTCACACGTCCCAAAGGCCACAGTAGGGGCGGTTGACCCGCTTCTTTCTTCTTTCGCTTTTTCTGTCCCGCACCGCAGTCCCCGCAATCGTACCCGCGCAGCCCGCAGAGACGCCCGCGCTGAGGACCCGCAGAGGCGCGAACACCGTCCGCAAGATGAGAACAATCGGAAACTATATGTCTAATAGACTCACCGGGGCGATGACATGCCCCACAAATGTCAATTGTACCATCCTTTAGAATATGTTTCCAGTAGTTATTCGTTTGGATGACTTCGTCCATAATTGTAAAAATAAACCTTCTGTCTCTCCAAAGAGGCTGCTGAAGCGTAGCCAAGTCAAAGAGGATAATTGGTCCACATCAGACCTTGTGAGGGCGCGATAGAATCTACCGTACAGCTCTTTGCTCTTCCATATACTTATGCGGTCTGAGGTACTTAGCACCTGTGGCCTACGCCAATTGACGGTAGCCAAGGAAAGCGGCGTGAGTTATCCATTGCTACAACATCTCGTAGCTTTCCTACATTCGCCTTAAGGAAGTAATCTCTAAGTTTGGACACCTCACGGTTATGTAGGTTCTTGACGTTTAAATAGCCACGACCCCCACATTTCCGTAGGATGTACAATCTCATTACAGACGAACGTCCAAGGCTTCAAGTTCTGTTTGAGCCCATCTCAGTATGCCAAAAGAGTAGGTTAAGACAGACCTAACCCAGCTGTTAAACGCACTACTCTTGTTTTCACTTGATAAAATATTATTTATCAGGTGGTAACAAGAGTTGTAATTATTATAATTTGGTAAGACACACTAGCAGCTAATTAGCTGATGCGTGCATATCAAATAGCTTAGAGATGTCTTCCTTGTCCAATCTGTCCTTAAAGGAGTTCATAGTTGGAGCCATCACAACTTTTCCTGGGAGTTTATTCCATGCATTCATTTCTTGGCGTGACCACTCTGTTAGGCAAGAAATGTTTCATTGGGTTTCTTTTTGCTTCTTTTTCCCAAAGTTTCAAGGGATGACGTAGGCAGTCATTTTCATTTGGCTTAGACATATCTTTAAGGCTGGGCACATCGTAATAATCAATAAGGATTTTATAGGTTTCGATTAACATACCCCTTTGTCTACGTTGTTCTAGTGTGGAAAGGCCAAGGTTTTCGAGGGGTTTTTCATAGGGTAAGTTACGCATTGCATACACCGTCTTGGTTTCATTTTATTAAAAAAACATTATAGGAGCGACACAGAGAATTAGTTGAGAAATATTAACATTCTTAACGGGCTTGAAACAATCTTCTACTTGATTTTATACTAGGTCTATCATGGTAGCCGGTTACAAACTATTTTTTAGGTCTAGATATATGTATGTATGCCATTATATGTACCCACAACTTCGACATTAGTGTGTCATCAATTTAGTGTAAAAATATTTAGACGTCTCGTTCCCTTATAAAAACACATATTCAGTCTTTTTAATTTTACTTCGGTCGTGTAAGGAAAATGTAGAGACTCTTTACAATTTTAAATAGCTCTATTCAAGCTAGGCCGCGCGTGTCTGACGCGGCTCTAATCTAAACGACCTACACATAACTATTTATGAAGTCACGAAGCAACAAGACCTTTCTTTCTTATGCATATATTTCCCAATAAAACAGGGCTTCATAATAAATTTTACTCTGGATATTTTACTTATAATACTATTAATAATTTGAATAGATGATGCTTCGGTGGGTACTTTGCTTACTATAAACCGATCGTCGCTCTGCGTTCCTATTTATTTTTGTGCCAATTCGTCTTTTTATGGATAATACATTGATAAATTTCATGATAGTGGTTATATAAGAATTGATTGCTTTTTGTTTTACTTTATATATGTTGCACCATACTTTATTTGTCGAGCACATTCGCGTAATTTTCGCGAAATAGTGTTCTTGATCTATTTAATACATATTTGTTGTAGGAATAATTGTTAGAAAAGTTGATTATTTTTATTTACTGTGTTGTTATTGGCGTCATTAATTCTATTTAAATACCTCAGCTCGATTTAGAACTAAAATTGCAATCTGCTATAAATACCATTTTATCATTTTGTTGATGAAATTCCAATAATGTCATCGAATAATTACTGTAATGAAGGCATGTGACGGCGTTCACTTCGCTCGTTACGGAACTATTAATAAAGTGCGTAATTTATTTAAATCCATTGCAATATGGGCTATTGTTTCACGATCACTTACTCCGTTATTAGCGCAATATGCGTGACACGCCTATTTTATTTAGGTTTCGCACAAAACGATCACATGGAATGAAAATACAAAATTGAAAATCAATTTTCATGATATTACTAGAATATTTTTATGGACATTACTAAAATATAGAATCGATTGCTGTAATTTACTCCTGATATTTCTCTTACAATAAAGAAATAACCCAGCAAAATATTGCGTGTTGAATATCAGAATATGAAACAGCCGAAAACGAAGATACTGAAACTTGTCCAAACAACCTGATCAAATAGTGGCAAATATGTCCGACAAACTGCCAACATATTGTATGACTATTGATACGCGTTGACGAGAATCAGAACATAAACTCCGCTGAAATGATACCTAAATATATACATAAATTCAGATACATAAATACATACATAAATTCCAAAAAATCTTGGCCCGAGAACTCGATAGTTCAGTATAAAATGATTTCTATCGTATAACATTGAAAACAAATCGAATAACATCTTTATTATGCAGCTTCGTTGTTAATGTATTAAATGCCTTAATTACACATGCTCCGAAGAGACAACATCGCAATGTTCAATATCCGTATCACTTCGAAGGGCGAAACTTGTCAATAGCTCCTTCAGTTTAAACTAATTGGTGAGTATTATTTACATGAGTATTACGAACATTTTACATTGCATGGATTTTCAGCAATGTCGTTGAAGTTAAATTATTGTTTTTCAACTTAAAAATTTAGTTGATATGATAGTTTTATTTTCGTCCCGAATCAATAAATAAAATAGTTTCCCTTTCAGTATTACGAAATTTGGTATAAAGATTAGGAGAAATGGCACGTTAAAATATACAGTTAAATAGAACATTGAAATGGCTTGTGGCTTACCATATGTCACTTTGATCCCAATTTCTAATTCTCAGTCACTAGAAACTTTTAATAATATCACAGTATTAGTGGCTTGTTAAAAGATGTATCAGTATCATAATTTACACAGGGGTACAGATTGTCTGCCTTAGTTATTGTCATCTTTTATTTACTTAATTCCAAGCTGACAGTTTGTAAGAATAGGATGCGAATGTACGATTGATTTTGTTTGAGCGAGGTTTGAACATAGCATACGTTATTGCTTTTATAATTTAGTTGAATAAAATAAATACTAGCAGGATTACAAGTAAGTAAAAATTAAATAAACATTTAAGTAAATCAAGTGTGAATTTACGAAGAACTATACTGAATCCGAATCAGAAATATTCATTAAGCTAATTTGGTGTGAAAGTAAAATAATACAATAAAGTTAACACAAGCTGCATTTTAGTAAATCAAATATTTAGAAATTGTAATGAATTTGCCATAAACATTATTGAATTTTTACGCATAAAATCATTAGCGGACTTTAATTTTAAGAAATTTCTAAAAGAGGCCTTTTGTTTTACTACGTTGTCTCATCTAGAATGATAAAGATCGAGTAAATTGGAAACAATTATGTGCAAATTACGCTACCAATTAGACCGGATCGCTGAAGAAATGAAAGACTTAAATAGTTTTCATATCTTAACATTTAAACACTGGACCAAATTTTCATTGTATCATATCGACATTATGTACCTCTAGAAATACGTTAGTTTGTTCTTTATTTTTTGCGATAACTATTTTATGTTAAGGTTTTTTAATTAAGTATGTCAACATATACTTATTTTAAGTTAAGAATAATATTTTTAATAATGTAAACATATAATATCGCAAAAGATGTGCGCAGTGCAATAGTAGCATAAGTCTAGAACATAAAAGACTAAGCTCCGTTGCATTAAGTGTGCCATTGCAGCTCTACGAGCTTACGACTAGAACGGTATGTTATTTCTCACATATATCAAATGAAGAGATTATTGTTTTTCATATTTTCGACTAAAAATGTATTTTTGTCTATGTTTAGATAAAAGTTTTAACAATGATGTTTGGGTTATCTCTATATAATTGGGAAAAAGCTAAAGCGCTCATACTTTACAGTCAGTTGAAATAGAAAGAAAAAGTGCAAGACGTACAATATGAAAAATTTGTGTTTTAGGTAAAAGTATGGGAATAAACGAATATAATGAAATCTGAAAATTAGTTGAAATGCTCGCAATTATCGTGTTAGCGACAACTGAAACAAAAACAATATTATTTTTATTGTAATCAACGTAAAAAAGTTGTATTACAGTATATAACCCCTTTATTTAATATTACATATAATTTAATTCAACAAATTGTCTTACGTACAATTAAGACATTTTTTCCGGACAAGAGCTCATTATCGTTACACAAAGCGTAGCTTAAGGAGGTTAGTCCTAGCTAAGTTTAAAAATGCTCGGCGAGCTTAGCGGGACAAGTTTCACTTTATTATCTCTTGCATATGTGAGCCTCACCATGCCCGTGTGAACGATTGTGTAGGCACCATAGATCCGCTGGGAGCATGAAAATCATATGCGTTAATGGTTTCTTTTGTGTTCAGCGCGAAACATTTGTTAGTGTTCCGCATATCGGATCAATAATATGACGTTCATTTTGTTTGTAGATTACGAGCACCCTTTCCTGTCGTGTTTTCGTTAACTATATTGCTGAATTACTGATACATTTCCAATCTCTGCATTAATTTTATCTTCTTCCGTATATCAGTGATTTTTCGTTCACTTTTTTTATAATATAAGGTTAGTAAAATTATCGCAATGCATTTTAACTATCAAACTATACTTACTATATAAATATAATTTTCAATATAAATTTATACATAATCTGTGTAATTATAAACAATTGCCAAAGCCTCTCAAATTTACTTATTTGATCGTGCATCACCTATGAACAAGTAAGCTCACGTATGAACGCTTCATAGCAACATTTAAAGCTCCTCGAGCTACGGATCAAGAGCTACGTTCGTAGCTCGTAGCTAGAGCTAGAGTGCGAGTTATTATTTACATTCGGTGGCAATAAATCTACCCGCTTTGAAACGTTAAGGACCAGGTGTGGTAAACACATTGTCAGCTATAGTTCTAAATTTATATACAGTAGAGTAGCGAAATAAATGTTTTGTTATTAAGTTATAACATGTTTGTTTATATTAATGACATTCTAAAGAAAGGCGATAACATGAGGAAAATGACGTAGATGTTTAGGTAATGAAGAAGCGAGAGGTGCCAGAATCGCGCCAAATGGAAATCCGTTAGTAATACTTGAATTTTGAAGTGCCGCGACAGACCGCCGTGTTTAATGGTATCATTATTATACCGGCATTAAATGGTAACTTTTACATTATTAATAATATTGTAAATAAAAAATAATGTCGAGATATTGGTGAAATAGAGGTATATCATACTTTTGCGTATTTTTTCAACTTTTTATGTCCTTCATGATCAATAATTAACTTATTGTCTGTATTTTTCATTTATGTAAAGGTATATTTTGTCTTAAAATTGCATAGAGTGTTTTACTACTATCCGATTGGTATTATTTAGTATAAGCGAATGGGAATCGGATGAGGAAAATATGCGATAAATTTATCTATGTTATTTCCGTATCTCGGTATTGCAAATAGAACTTAAATTGATACCCTTGCTTCACGCACGTCTTTTATATTCGCTATTGTTCGTGACTAAAAGGAGAATATGCAAAAATGTCTTGTCTCTATTCTGTATGTTTAAATAAAACGTATCACGTTAAATCTTGAGCTCGATTTCTTTGATAAATTAAAACTAGTTGTGTTTTTCTTCTTTTTTATACAATGAATACATTAGCGCTTGACCACGATTCAAATGTTACGTGAATAAAATAAATTAAATTTTAAAATTTTATCAATATTTCGATTTCGTCAGTATACAGTATGTTATTATAATTTAGTTTGATTTCGTCATTCTTTTGTACTTCACCAAACCTCAGCCCATCTACTTTAATACCTTTAAGAAGATGACCATGAGCTTTTTAGATGCAAGCAACAATAATAATAATTTATTTCAAACCTATTTTATATAATCCATATGTGTTAGCAACAAAAAATCTTAAGCACTAGTGTTAGTAATTAAAAAGAAAACACTTCTTAATATAAATATAAATTAAATCTGTATCATATATATTTACACATCGTTAATCTAGATGGGATTTACATTTTACAATATAAATGACTGCAACGACACAATACAGAACTCTGGCTGCAAAAACACTCAGGAGAGAATTTTTCGTTAACCGTACACGCGCAGCAATGACGTCACGTTATTTACGACGTCAATTAATCAGTGTAAATGATACAGTTTAAAACTCACTTTTTTCTGTCTCTTATTCATCCCCTCCTTCATCAAATCCTCTTTCTCCTCTACAAGACTAGAATAGACAAAGCCCCCACTCATCAAATGTTCAGACGCGCGACATAAATATCTCATTATTTATAACGTAAATATTAGGATTAGAACTAAGACATGAGACAAAAATAGGCTATTTAGTACAAGTGACTGAGTCGGGAAGTCTTAACACAGTCATCACACTTAAGTCGTTACACAGACATCATATAGCTACTAAATATATATATATATATATATA
>DWLR01002572.1:0-15140 GCA_018246295.1 Papilio alexanor hazarajatica | reverse complement strand
GCTATGAACAAATCGTAATAATAATTCTGCAGCCTTTAATGCCTCTTCTGCGGTAGGTAATGGTTCTTCCTCGACTTTCTCTTCTCCGTCACTTTCAAGTTGTTCCTTAGCATTAATGTTCTGTACGATATTTTCATCGGTGGGTTCTTCGGATATAAGGAGAGCGCTATCGATGTCAACATAATCTTCCCACATTTTCGGTGCTGCTAAAGAATCTGAATTTAGGTTTCGTGACCACAAAGATAAAGGGACATCATCTTCTTCATCAAATTTATGTTCTGCTATTTGAATAGGTAAACCGTCGTGGTTTTCAATGAATCCTGCATGTTTGAAACAGTTGTGAATGGTACTTTGTGACATTTTATTCCAGGCATCATTAACCATCAGAATTGCATGTAGCACTTCTTATTTTTGTAGAAGAGTTGTTTTCATTAGCATCAAGACAATTAATAATTTTGAGCACAAGGTTCTTTCTAAAGTTAGTTTTGAGTGATCGTATTATTCCTTGGTCCATTGGCTGTAGTACTGATGTTGTATTAGACGGAAGGAAAGCAAGTGTTATAGACTTTAAATCTTCTTCATCAAATCATCGATCCCAATCTGGAAGCTCGACGTTCGTACGTTAAAAGTTCTGACGTCATCCAAGCTTTACGGTTGTTAGCATAATCGACAGGTAACGATTTGACACTTTTAAAACATCTTGGTTTTTGTGACTTTCCAATAACGAGCAATTTCTTTTTCTCTGTGCGGCTCATATTTGCTGACAGTAATTCTGTCTTTCGACAACTTGCCTCCACTACAATTCTCACCTCAAAATTTTAAAGTTTTGTCCGGCATTAATTTGTAAAACAGTCCAGTTTCATCAGCATTAAATATTTCATCATCAGAAAATTGAGAGATGAGTTTGATTCTCCATTTTCTAATCTGCATATTATTGCACCTTCTTCTTCAATTGTAAATGCTTTACGGCATTGAGATGACATTTTTTACATATGATGTCATTAAAAACAATGCGTGACGTTCAACTATAAATTACTCACTGAGATTCAAAACAAAAACAAGCCACGTCAATCAACGAACATTACCATAGGTGTAAAGAACCATGTCGGTCACTATAAACGGACACAATTGATTAAAATGGGTCATAATAAGCGACATGTCACTTAAGCGAAGTCATTATATCCGACTTTTGAAAACCAAACTTCGCTGTGTAATTATGTCATAATAGGCGGTTGGTCAATATAGGCGGAGTGTGTCTGTATTACTATTATCGGATTCTATTCGATTTCTAATATTTTTGAATTTCCCGCGCTTAGTATCAATATTTTTGTTCATAACCCGATCAAATATAGTAGTACATTGTAGTAACTCAATTGAATGATTATTTATTTCAAAAGCATAACAATGTTCATCTACATAATGCGTTTTTATTTTATTTATTTTTTTAACTTCCAAGTAATTTTTTGTGTTTTTCTTTTTTGTGCTGCATAATTATACGTTTTGACAGTAACTAATAACGAAACTGTAATCGGAAATTTCTTAACACAACATAACAAAAATTGTGTTGATCAATCCAAAGATGATGAATAATATGATTAACGCTTCGATGTTAAAAAATGAATAAAAAATATCTATTAACAACCGGTAGCTTTTATTTAATAAACAGATTTACCGTAATATTTCTGTTTTTTTTCAAATGAACGAGTTGGAAACTTGGAAACACTGGTGCATTCAAAGAGCATATACAATAATGAATTACTTAGCTTTGCGCCTTGCTTGTCAAATCTTGGTCAAATCAGATTATTAATTTAGACATTTAGATTAGATTTTATTATTATTATAAGGGATGTGTATAGTATCCATGTTTGAAATACAGCTGTTTTTTTAAACAAATATTGAGTAATTTTAACAGAAATGTGCAGTTAGTTACACTTAGTGTATAATTAAAGTGTAATTGCGATTTAAACACAAAGTTTGTGTAACGCCACGCCTGTCTACTACACTGTTGATTTGTAATTGAATATGTATCCACTTTTTTATATCCTTGACTACATAGGATCACACCGTTTCCCATCTTTAAACAATAAGATATTTTCATTGTATTGAGTTATATGTTAACTATTTACTTTATTTCAATTGATTTAAAATGGAGCTGCTTCTAGTTGTGTCACTTTTTTCTTTGGGTCTAGCATACGATAAAGGTGAGTATACAGTAAAATTCACAAATATTTAAAAAATTTCGCTTTTGTTAACTTGAGCAGTAGCTATAATTTTAATATTCGTTATTTCCATCAATATTAAAGTATAAATATTTATCCAGCTTCTTTCTATGGAGCCAGTTACATAGCATATCCTCTCCAAGAAGCCAAAGGGGCGACAGATATTAGCTTCAAGTTCCGCACCCATTTGTCAGATGCTTTACTTCTTCTTGCTGCTGGGAAAACTGATTACTGTATGGTAAGTAGGTGAAATTTTACATTTTCAATAGCTGTGAAGATGTGCAGGCATCTTGATCTAAAGTTTAAATAGTACCATCCAGTGTCCATTTTGATAGTAGCATAAAACATAAAAATTCTTAATTATAAATATACATCGTATGTAGAAATATAAGTTATGGGTTGTTTCAATGGAAGAATGATTTATAGAGTAGGTTATATTATACATATGGTGCCATAGGTCACACAACAAAAATATAAGTCAAAATTAATATTGCTTGTGTTAAAATCATTGTTAGACAAGAAATGCTACTGGATATGGTTCTTTTAACATTTTATATTTGAATAAATAAAGAAATAAAACAAACACATCTCTTCATCTATGTATTTGTGCTTCTTTAGAATAGGTACTATAATTGCCTTTCTTTAGTATAGTGAGATAATAATTCATCTAAGACATCCCCTCCCAACAATAACTTTACTATGACTTCTTATTTTTTGTAAATATTCTTTATAGGTCCTTATAGTTTAGTTATTTGTTGTTTGATTGTAGATTCGCCTTGAAAGTGGGCGTTTAAAACTGCATATAAATCTCGGTGCTGGTGAAAGTGAGCTGTCCTCGTCTAAAGGGATTCATCTGAATGACACTCAGTGGCATCATGTCAGTATTATTAGACGGGAAGCAAATCTTACAATGAAGGTATTAATTATAAAATTATGGATATTAAGACATCAAATTTTATATATGAGTATTAAGACATCAATAGCCTAATTGTTTTGAGTTGAAATTGTAGTTTCTAAGTCTTTAGAATATTGTTATTAACTGTCTCTCAGTGCAAGCTTTGCTTTATTTGGAATGGATAAAAAGAATATTATTAATTAATTTACTCGGATTAATTATTAATCTTCTAATAAAATAATTCTTAAAATAACTATACTGGTTGTCCAGAAATTATGTTTGCAATGGAAGACTACAGAAAGATATGATGATTTATTCCGACTTAACTTTATCCAAAGTTGCTATGCAAAGTCAGTACAATCGACCAAAAACTACAACAATCCTATTAAATTGGTATAAATATTTATCAACTTTCTTAAAAAGGGAAAAACCATAAATAGCGAATATTACGTCCTCCAAGGGAACTCTATTGAATAATAAAATCAAATTATATAAAAAAAATTTATTTCTATGCTAGCCTACGAACTTTTCAGCCCAACTGTTATACGCCCTTGAAGAATGACCATTCACGTACCAAGAGTGTACAGATACGTTCATGTGGTATATACTTTGATTTCATACTTTACATGATATACTTTTGTTAATTGATATCTAACAACGCTGCATACCTTAAATACTTTAGTAATTTCGTTGTATTAAAAAATATATTTCATGAACATTATAATGAAATATTATACATTTTTATATTTTAGAAAGTAAGATGATGTTACTGAATATAATAAATGTCATTGCAATATTTAGAGAACAAGAAATGGCTTCTAATTACTTTGTAGCACTCTGTGGTCCATTCATAGCAATCACATTGTAACGCAAGTGCTGCATAGCGAAAGGGTTAAATTGTCATATTTTCAGCCAAGGAACTTGTAGACTTCTATTGTACACGTCATTTCCAGGCCCCAGTATTTCACATTGAGTAAATGCAACAGATCTTTTTAAGCTAATATTATGGTTTGATAATAAGCTTTCTCATTCATCACATAACATTAAGGCAGATGTATTATGAAAATGCTAAACATTTTTCTACTTACTATAATTATCTATTTTTAAACATTTCACAAGATTTTTTATACATTTCAAAGAAATATGAGGTGTTTCTTATTTTAGAATTAAATCTTATTGTTTTAATAAAAAAGTGTAACATTGGAGTATACCATGTTTCTAACATAAAACCTATTCATTTGGAAAGAAAGTCATTGTATCTTTTTTGTTTATCTTAGGTTGATGAAAGTATAGTAAAAAAGCGATTACCAGGAAGGTTTTTTGAATTGAATATACACTTTGGAATATTTCTTGGTGGACAAGGTGACTTCTCGGAATTGTTTCTAGGTCATATGGAAAATTTTCGCGGCTGTATAGAAGATGTAAGTAACAAAACAATATTTATCCATAACATGTGATTTTGATAAGGTACTGCAAGGTGTGGTGTATATTTTTAATCTTGTTTGTTGGAAAAAATTATTGTCTTGTTTATACTGGTAAAATACATTCATATATGTTGGTTATCTCAAGTGGCTCCCGTATTTTGCTCTAGGTGTACTACAATGGAGTTAAGATTATTGACAAAGCTCGAAGCCGCAGTGGCACGGTGCATGTCGAAGGCGTCACTTGGAACTGCGCTCCAGAGTTCGACGCCGATATTAACTCCGATATAAGTTTCGTTGATGAAGGTGCTTATTTAATTTTACCGAGGATTAATTCAAGAGCGGGAGGGCGGTAAGTTAATTTTATTCGTCGACTAGTCTCAACATCATCATCACCTCAGCCATTCTAATGTACATTGTCGCATGGTCCACTTTAGAAGTATCCTCACTAAGTTGCTATAAGAGTGTGAGACCTCAAGTAAACACAAGCGTTACAGTGGCGCTGTAAATTATAATTTTTCATTAACTACTTATGGTCTTGCTCAAGTGATTGCAACATACATACAGAATAGTGTAGAAAATATTTAAAATCTAACTTTAATTCCGTGTACAATATTTGTACGGAGTATACTAAAACTTGATGTCTCTGATTAAAACTAGATGGAGTATAATTTATTACAATCTACTCGTATCTCATCTTTGTTAGGTATTTTCCACTTAATCTGATTTCTACTAGCAAATAAATATTATTTTATTTATTACATATCTTTGATTTTGTATTGTTTGTATTTCCATAAAGAACAAAATACAAATATAATAAGGTTTCTATATAAAATTTAAAACAACGAATTATTTTAAACAACAACAATGTTTAATTTTTATACAGTTGCATGGAGTTGCAACTTCAGCATGAGTTCTATGAGTAGTAGCCGATGGCCATTGGATAAACTCGATGACCCATACATTTTCCCTGTTTTTAGATGGCAGATAGAGTTTAAAACGATAACCCCGAATGCTATTATCCTGTATAATTATGGCGGAGGTCGCGGCTCAGATTTCTTGGCTGTTGAGATCCTGGAAGGAGTCGTTCGTGTCAAAATGGCCAAGGGGCAGATAGTCCACACTGTGAGAGTCAACGATGGCCAGTGGCATAAAATACATTTGCTCTTTAATCCTTCACTTATTGAGGTAAAAGGCTTGCGATTTTGCTCATTTTATAATTTTAGCAGATACGATAAACTTGCATTAAATCTGATTGCGTAAGTGGTTTCGAATACAAAAATTGGATGGCAATGTTAAGGATATGCTATTGTAAAATTAAACAGTTGCATTTATCAATTCTCTTTTATGTGAAGATTAGGAATAACTCATTTTGTTAAAATTTGTTATATTATTTATAACAACTAACTGTTGCTCACGGCTTCGCATGCGTAAAAATGAAACTTTTATTTCATTCAAACAAAAACAGAAAAAAAAACGCGCAAGAAGTTACAATAGTCGTTAAGTTTTCTGTCTGAACTTTTCAATTTTCAACATAAGTTTCTTATCTTTTCTTTTGGTATAAACCTACTTCCACATTTTAGTAAACTTTTTTTACTCGAATAATACTTAAGGCTAGGCGAAATATACTTGATTTAAAATTAATAGTATGCGCGTACTATTAGTAAACGCATACTATTAATTAATAAAGGATTTTTGGTTCATAATATAACTTACTTACGTGCCGCATGTAGCGATTTTATATTACATTATATTATTTATTCTCATCGGTTTATGGTTAGTAAAATTCAGTTTGTTTTTTGATTGAAGATGAAATTTGTCAAATTTAAATTGTGTTTAAACAAATTTGTAAGAAAGCATTGCACGTAAAATTGATTTAGAATGTAATCGTAAAATGTAAAGCTTCGCAAGTAGTCTTTACTTAAACATGGCTTGCGACCACCTTGATTGTTGACCTAGTTTTAAAAATTCTCGCTCATTGGAGGTTTTGCTTGGACGCTAGTTTATAATAAACATTTCTTGTTTCAAACAAATGCCACGAGTGCTATTTTTTAAACAGAAAAAGGCTATTGTGAATTATGAAACTTTATAAGTTGTATGTTTAATTTGGATGACGTTTTTGTATGAAGCTGGAAAAAACGAATACTACGAGATTTAAAGAAAATGTATGACGTTTCGAGCTGAAGATGTTCTCTATCTGCGCACCAATCTTAAGCATAACAAAACTATTCGCTCGCCGCTACTTCAGTTGCCTAAAATAAACGCTTTCGAATTGTCTATTTCTATTTTCATAGTTTCATCTATCATATAAATTTTATTATATTCTTCTTTTAGTATAGATCATAGAGAAATTATTTTAAAACTTGTTAATCCGTTTTATATAGATGGTTTTGTAAATCTAAAAATTTCTCACAGAAAGCTTCAATATTTATTTCATTGCTCAAACAAACCTTCGTGTTATATTTAATTTTATTAAAATGTGACATGGTCGCTTATGTCTTTTTCCAAATTTTTCAAAATTGATTCCACGGTGTAGGTATAAACAAGCAGAGTTATTTTCGCGTTTGTACATTCTTATGGATAGTTCAATGCTAATTAAGTTCAATGCCGTTCAGACAGTCTAAAATGGAGTCGACTGGCATTCAATTTTTGTATACTTAGGGGCAAACACTGTCTGATCTCATGTTAGAACGCCAAACCAATGTGTTCGACCACGAAGCAGATAACAATTTCTAGTTCTGCTTACTTATATTTATTCTTAGATTTTTACAAAACTCACACACTACACACATGTGCGCATTTCTTTATTTGTATGTATGGATTAAGAAATAAAAATCTGTAATGGCTTTATGTAAAGGAATTATTATATGTATATAATGTTCTATAAATAAGTTGTAGATTTTTGTAAATAAATAAATAAATAGATAAATGAAACTCAAATATTATTATACGAAGCGTAACGTTATTTACTGTAATTTGACTTGTACTTAAATTAATACTTAATAATACTTGTATTCAGTTTTGTCTAAGTTTTTCTTAAGCATTATTCCTAACTTACAATACAAATTTTCAAGTCATATAATTTAATTTAGATTCGTGTAACTCAACATAAATATTGAATTGTTCGAAAGATTGTTGTTTAATTTGTAACAGAACGGCGCCAGTCATGTTAACTATACACGAGATTCAATCTTGTCTGATAAGCTGCAAAGTGAGTCGCTCTACAACTAGGTCAAACTTTTAAATATAAGGCGAAGATTAGACTTTCAAATTATGTTGTCTACGCTTTTATACGTATATTACAGAGAAATTTGATTGTTTGTTGCGAATAAACTCAAAATCTACTGATCCGATTGTAAACGACACCAACAGAAAGCTCTTCTATGAACGAGTAGCCTAGGCTATATTTTATATCTTTGTTTATCTATCTACCCACGCGAAGACGGGGCGGATTGCTAGTAAAGTCCTCCCTTTTAAATTGAATCGTTCATTCTCCTCAGCTGTCAGTGGACAACATAGCGATGAGCACCCGAATAGAGAGCGGCGGCATGCGGTATCTGGATCTGTCCGACTCTTTCTATCTCGGCGGAATAGACAGTGAGAAACGACAGCGTGCCTTTGCAAAAGGCGTCAAGGCTGCCGATTCGAGTATAATGGTAAAGTAACAATTGTGTTTTTCCGTTTTAGATTGTAATTGTAATAAGTCTGTTTGAGAATTTAGGAGACAGCTGAATTCACTGTATCTGCTTTCGCATAAATAAAAGCTGTGTTAAAATGACGTATCGAATTAACAGGGTTGCATCAAACCGATCGAAGTGGACGATAAAATGTATGGCTTGCCGAATGCAGTGGTGACATATGGTGTCAGCCCTAAGTGCGTGTGGTGGTACCCTTGCCGCGCTCACCCGGCCAACCCGCCGTGTCGGCCGGACGCCGTCTGCGAGCAGCACGGCCTGGATCACTTCACTTGCAAATGTGACTCCGAGCTTTGTATCAACCCAGACTACGCTGAAAAGTATAAGGTGAGCATTGAAATCATACTAAATTCATTTTTTTAGTCTTAAAATGTCGAGTAGAAAGTAGTTAAATTCTAAAGATAGTAAAAAGTGTAAGTCGTGCACAAGGTTCAATATACAAAATAATTACATTATATTCATATATAATAAATGTAAGGATAAAAATAATCATTTCATTCATTTTAATGTGTTATCTTGGGCCTTTTTACTATAGGGTAATTTAAAAAAAAAACATTACTTGACTTGATCCAGTATTAGTTTAAAATTTCGTCTTCTTCAAGTTTTTTTTTTTTTGTGCCAAAATGTAGACTGCAGTTTATTCCCACTAATTTAACAAACGTCACTTATAATACGGGGTTCATTACACTATTTTCTATTTTCTTCTGAAATGTTGTAACTTCGTGGAACAAAGTATACATGCGAATTTATTGGCAAACTGCAATTACACCAATCTTTACACTAAAATTAATGAAAACTGAGAACAACAGACACCTGTATTATTTTATTTATCCGCAGTGTAATATTGTCTCTACAATGGCACTACAAGGAAAGTGTAATGTAGAGTTCCTGTCGATCCGCAGGTGTTCTCGAAGTCGAGCAGCGAACTGGAATTGGTGTCGCTCTCCCCGCTGAGCGTGCAGGAGGGCGGCGTGGCGCTCGTCACCGCGCAGCACGTGGACGTGGTGCTGGACCACCATAAGTACGGCGTGCGGCCGGCGGGCGTGCTGCTGCACGTGGCGCGCGCGCCCGCGCACGGCCGCGTCGCCGTCGACCTGTCGCCGCCGCGGACCCTACCGCAGCACGCCGGCCGCAACGCCGCTTACGTCGACAGCGAAGGCAGACCGAAACAGTTCTTCACCCTCATGGACCTATCCAGGGATAAGGTGTTAATTGCTTTCACTTGCTTTGCGTCGTAACTTTGATCAGGCGGCAGTTCCAGTTGCATTGTCAATCCGTCACATTCTTGGAATTTTATTTATAAAAAAGACTACCTACAAAGTTTATGTGGTATCTAGTAAATTGACAAATCAAACATCTTGTTAAAAATATCATAATTGGTAAAATTCATTAATGGTTATTAATAGGTCACTAAGAATCAAACTTGTAGTTTACAGTTTTGCCAAATTTGACAGCTAGGTGCCTTAATATTTTCCTAAGCTGTTTTTTTTTTTGTTAAGAAGCTACATGTATTGCCGGTAAAAGGAAATGATCCTAAGCTCTAAAAAATATTATTAACAATTTAAAAAAAAAAACTGTTGTTTTTGATAATGGATCGGTCTGAAATTCGTACTGTAATGAAGTATGAGTTCTTAAAATAGTTTGCCAAATTTCGGAGTGGTAACTTTGACCTCACAAATGATACACGCGGTCGCCCAGAATCAAGTGTCATGACGTAATAAAGGTCACCGTTGAGTCTGATCCATCTCAAAGTGCTTATGAATTATCATCAAAGTTTGGTGTAAGCAAACAAACAATATTAACTGATTTAGCTGAAATCGGGAAAGTGAATAAGTTAGATGAGTGGATTCCTCATGGACTGAACTAAATCCAGAAACAAAAGCGTTTGGAAGCTTGTTTGATGTTGCTTTAATTTAAATTGCTTTATAAGCACTTATTGAGAAATGGATTCAATATGGCATTCACAAGCGATCAGCGCAGTGGTTAGACAAGAATGAATCTCCAAAACACGAGTATGTTGTATGAGTATGAGTTTGGAGTCAAAGCGCAGTATTCATCAGAAAAAGTTGATGGTCAGTGTTTGTTGCACCGGTGCAGTTGTGGTTCATTACGGGTTCATGAAACCAAGCTCATTGACCGCAGCACAAATGTACTGTAAGCAACTTAAAAACAAAACAACCTAGAAAGGTCAACAGAGCGACTCCTGTCTTACTGCAAGATAACGCCAGACCACACGCTGCGCAAATTACCTGGCAAAACTACAGGAATTAGTGTTGGAACTTCTTCATCATCCTCCATACTCACCAGATCTAGCTCCCACAAACTACCACTTCTTTCGTAATTTGGACAACTTCTTGATGGGTAAAAATTTCATTTCATACAGTGAAATTAGGCTACCAGGAATTCATAGACTCTCGCCCACCAGGTTCTTATAGGTGGTATAAACAAACAGACTTAAATGGCAACAATGTGTTGACAATTTAGTTCAAAAATCGTTTCTTGTGTTTCTAAATTATCAGCAAACTTCGACTATTTTTCTACTTGACGACCTGATATAATTAATATTCACAAACTTAGTACAATAGCTAAGCTGTTACACAACATCTGACGAATGATCGTCGATCGCGTTGTCAGGTGCGCATCCGCCAGTCAGGTAGACTTCCGTGGATCGGGCGTTTTAAAAGGATAAAAGAAGTGATAGTAACAAGACAAAGTCATCTTGCAAAAGTCAGCGGTAGTGACGGCAGCGGACGCCCCAGAGCAACTGAAGTCCTACATCAGAGACGTTGTAAAGAAAGGCGCTAGAGGGAGTACTCGTAACCATCGTGCGTGTGTGCATAGATGTATGGATGTAGAAAAAGCGAGAGTGGTGCGCCAAGATCGCGCCAAATTAAAATACATACTCTTCGCTTATCCCTCTCGCTTACAGGCGTGAGTATTACGGACAACATCTGTCTGAGCATTGTAAGAGTTTTGTACATTTATGAGAGTTTATTACATTATTATCATTCCCGAGGCGGGTTGGCGTCAGATATATAGCGCAGGGCGCGGCCTGCGGGCGGGACGAGGGAGTTATTGTTAACGATGACTGTGCGTGTTCAGGTGCGGTACGTTCACGACGGCTCGGAGAACCACCAGGACGCTATAGTGGTTGAAATGGAGCTGGTGCCCGAGGCGCGCTTCACTCTGCCCAGCTACCTCCGGGGTCGGCACGCCTTCGCGCTGCACGTCAACGTCACGCCGGTCAACGACGCCCCGGTGCTGAACCTGCCCCCGGGGAAGGTTCTGCGGCTCACGCAGGTATGGTCTTCGCCGACAGAGCTATGTAGCATAAACAGACCATCTCATTTCAGTACTGTCAGACGAGTACGTGAGTAGAATCGGTTTCTTGGTTAGCGAGGACCATGCAGTCCAGCCCCTTTTCAAACTCTCCCTTTCCTCGGCGGATGGCTATGGGCAGCGGTCGCTTAACATCAGTACCGCTCGCTCGTTTGGTATGTTCCTTTTTGAATAAAAAAATATTCCTCACCTATTCCACCTTAACATGTATGGACTCAATTGTTACATATCTATGTATGCGTATTTAGATTTAATATCGATCACTTGATGTGCCTTGTTTCCTTTTTTAAAAAAAGGAATATCTTGTTTTTTTTGTAATACAGGAATAGAAGTTATAGTTCTAAAACTACTGCAGGCCAGTATTTGTATAACCTCTTCAATACCGTCTAACCTGACGGTAAAAACCCTCACCTGTTAGAGATAGGATGTGAACTTGTTTGAATATTTCGTTAGAGGCAGATCTTTCGATGACCGTACAGAAGCTGGACTATATTCTTGTAGGAGTTAAGTCAGTATAAATAACATACTAAATAAAACATGAACTTGTTTAATGGAACATAATTGTAATTTTGCATCTGTCTATTTTGTGTTTATTATTTTGTGTTTGAAACGTTTTTATTTATGGTTTTATTTTTCAGTGCAGCGAAGCGATTCGATTTGTTTGTTTGGGTTGCTTATCGTAGTTGCATGCTTTGGTTTTTGCAAACCCGCTGAATAACCGCATCTAACTAATTAAAGTCGAGTAAGTATTCATGGTTTAACTTTATTATTCACCAAATAGTCCCCATTTACAGGAATCCCAAAATATATATTAATTTATGTAGACAGTTTGCTCTAATGTCGTAGAGAAATATATAACATATATTTGTTATTTATATAAATCATATATTTGTTGCCTTTGTAACTGAACCTAGAGCCTATCCGTAACAGAGCTCTGACTGCTAGGCTAATGAGTAGTTGGAGTTTTAAAATGTAATAAAAAGAAAAAAACTACGCTGAAACTAAAAACTCAAACATTATTATTTTTTTTATCAAGTCTCCCTTTTATTATCTAATGAAGTGGTAATTTCATAAAATATTTAGATAATTACTAACTGTTGTTTTCAAATTTATAACAATATAAAATATATTAAACTTTTTTGAAATTCGAAACTTTTTAGTTCCGTGCATGATGAATATGATTTGAGTAAATTTTAGTTTAAAACGTCTAACGCATAGTTTAGTTATTTAGATTATCTTTTTCTTTTGATATTTTTGTTAAAGGCATGTATGTTTTATATAGTATTGAACGAAAACATTTGGATGTGACTACTTAAATGAATAAGTAGTTAGTAAGTAGTAGATAGTATGTACGCTGTATGTACAATTGTCCTTAGCGGCGACCGTCACTTGTGCAGGGCACGCGGAAACTGATAACGTCCGACATCCTGAAAGCGGAGGACCCCGACACCGCGCCGGAACATCTGCTGTACACTGTGCTGCGCGGCGAGAGTGAAGCGAGCAGGTGACCGTGGAGCCGACACTCGCACCTCACGTTTCGTACAAACATTTGCTACAACCGTAAACCTGAACAGAGAAACCCTAAGCCTTGTGCGCGAGTCTCGCTCTGCCCTACTGCTGTGATCCCGGGCTTCGACGTGGAAATAAATCGCGATAAATAGTTAACATTTCTACCTTCTCTCGTACTAGAGGCCGAACGGAACTGCCCAGCTGCGTCCAGCAGTGCTATTTTTATACTCGCGAGAGCTGCGAGAGCGAGAAATCCATACGCCGCTCACGTTCCGTCTTTATTATTTTTACACTTATTATTTTCTAATGTTTTTCTAAAAATTTACATAGTATATTTTCTTATTAACGTATGCCGACCTTATGA
The DNA here is from genome assembly GCA_018246295.1 of Papilio alexanor hazarajatica. Classification (NCBI taxonomy): domain Eukaryota; kingdom Metazoa; phylum Arthropoda; class Insecta; order Lepidoptera; family Papilionidae; genus Papilio; species Papilio alexanor. Next base: position 1,698 of record DWLR01002572.1, on the reverse strand, counting down.
AATTTGGACACAGTTTGTATACATAAAATATTAAAACTAAAATCTAAAAAAAGAAAATTACTCCAACTTGATCAAGTTTTCTGAGAGAGCTCGATCAAAAAAAATACAGCCGGCCGTGTCGCAAAATCTTATAGAGAGCTCGGAAGAAAATTTAAGTGTGACAGCAAAACTGTTAAAAATATCTTAGACATGGGCATCGATAAGCGGTGTAGAAAAGTTAAGCCCACCGTCTCTGAAAACCAAGAAATCACTCGGAAAGTACGGCTGCGTAAATTAGTCAAAGAAATATTTTACGCTAAAAGCAACGTCACTTGCGAGACTTACTCCGCATACGTTATACATGTTATTTTAAAATTAATAAAATATTCCTAACAATAATTTACAAGTGTTCTTGCATTTCCTCGCCCCCTTTAAGGGGAACTATAAATATACGGCGCCCCGCCCCCTTGCGTCTTATTCTTTCTCTGGCGGCCGGAGAGTTAATAAATTCTGAATTTTGACTTTAGTGAAGTTATTTTTTTCGTACAAAGCTATGAATTTACTAGAAAATACTCAAAGTTAACTAAATATTTAACTTATACATTTTCAATTTGTAATTACGTAAGTGAACTATAATATATGATATTTCCATAATTTCTTAACTTTTCGACCTAATGATATTTTCTTATCGCAAATTCAATCAAATTACAAAATATTTTCCACTTTTATCTATACTTAGTTACGAAAAATATGATTATCTTTTTTAATTTTTCTTACATATTTTTCTAAATTCAAAAGTTAAATTTCGACATAATCTACAATTTCTTATACTTTTTAAGCTAATAAAATAATATTAATTATTACTACTTTTATTTTAACAAAAACATGCTTGACTACTACTAATGCTACTTCAAATTTTACTATTCTCATATTTTGAAATGATTTATCGAAATTGATATTCTGAAAATTCTTACTATTTTCTTATAAAAATCCCTCTTACTGTTTGGGCACGCCCACTATGAATCACTTAATATTTACGTAATTCTATATTAAATATGGTTATTTTTCCTACTCTACTAATATTTTATATAGCAAATTATTTACATAAAATATTAATTCATGAAATATTTCCACGAGATAGTCGACAACCATAATTGTGTAGGTGAAATCAGAAGTTAGCTAACTTGTCGCTATAGGAAAATTCAGTTGCAGGATTTGCGAAGTCCGTTTCAACCCAACGCCTACATTTTGTAAACAAAGTAATGTCACTGTAGAAGGCAGCCATTGTACTATTTTATGTTTTGTTCCGAAATGTTGTAATATATAATAATATAAGTAAACGCAAATACTTTGCAATTTACAAATTTTAGTGTAATAGGTTGGCGCTGGCTAATATTTATCCTCGAATCACGAGTTGCAGACGGTCAGTAGAATATCATCTAAACCGACCTCAATTGCAGTGGCCACATCGAGATGTCGGGCCAGCCCGTCGACTCGTTCACTCAACGCGACATAGACGCCGGGGCGGTGTCATACGTCCACGGCTCTAACGGGGACAAGCACTTGAACAAAACCTCCTTACGTTTGACATTGCAGGTCAGAATTTTTTTTTTACGTCTCATTATTATTATTCAATTTATTAATTTTTTTACATATTTCTATATAATATATTTTAAAAAATCTACAAAACGGATAATCTAAAATATATTTTATAAAATA
>DWLR01002571.1:0-15141 GCA_018246295.1 Papilio alexanor hazarajatica | reverse complement strand
TTCCAAACAATTATTTGTATCGTATCTTGACAAAACATGCAACAAATAAACATTACCTACTGTTTTTGGAAAGCGCCAACAAGAAGATTATCCTATATTGCATCTTATACAGTTGATATTATTAGTAATTGTGAAATAAAACCTAAAAGGTTTAAGTAAAAATGATTTGCTATTTTATACTACAATGTTTATTGTCGTACATTTACACATAATTCTACAATTCGTTTTGAGTTTTAGTAAGGCATCACACATTGCACAAATTAATAAAGCACTCAATACAACCTTTTGCATGAATTGACCACAAATTAGGACATATATAATAAAAGTATTAAAATAATAGGCCACCCATACTGTACAAATAATGTTGATTAGAAACTGATCTATGCGTCCACATGTCTGTTATTTGTACCTAAAACTATGCATATTAACTTGAAACATAATAAAAAAATAATGCAAAAACAATGACAAGTATTGAGTTTTCACAAGAATTAGTATGAAGCGTTTTCCCCTTTCCATTACATCTGGGTGTAGTTTAAAAATTATCTGTATAGGACAGTATGTATATAACAAAAACATAATCTTAATATAAACTTTAAAGAAATTGGTAAATTCAACTCGTGTCTTTTACTTTTATCATTGCAATACCATTGGTATCTGCAGTCCCACCAAAAACAACAACAAATAAACTTGAAAGCTTCAAACTATCCCACACTCTTTGAATCCATGCATCAATCTCAAGCATTTGTTGCAATTCATTTTCAGTGTTGATTTCTATTTTAAGATGTGCCATTGCTAGGTTATATTCATTAACAGATTCTGATAGCTTAGAGATAACTTCTTCTACAACATCCACTGTACACAATTTAACTTTTTTTACCTTACTCTTCTTTAACTGAGAATTTAGACTTTCTTTTGCTTGTGTTAAGTATGTGTGGTAATCCCCTGTGATGTTGTCACATCCAACTACAATAGATGTTTTCTTCTGTTCTATTATATGATTAAAAATCGAAAGAGCATATTCCTCCTTTTGTTTTAATTTTATTATATTTTCCTTATATTGTTTTCTTTTAGTGTGAACAGCATCACCAAACTCTAAGTCCTTTTTTAATTTTAACTGGACAACTTTCAGAGCGGCTACTGAATCTTCTTTAGAACAATGACCATCTTTTCCAGATTGGATAATTTCATTGAGAAATTCTCTTGCTAACACCTTGAGCTTAGGCTTACGGCATCTTTCACCTGTGATATTAAATATTAAACTTGTATCTATAACATAGGGATGCATCATTTTTAAAGCATGTAAATCTGTATTTAATGAGTGACCAACCAGTATAGCATCAGGGGGTAATAAATCTCGAATTTCTTTTTGGACATCTTCTAATCTCTTGTCAACATTGGACAGTAATGATGCAGTAATCCCAGAAAATTTTGTTAAATAATCAGTTATATCATTATAAGGCTTAACTAATGATTCATATATACTTTCATGTTTCTCATTAACAATTGTAACCCGAGTCAACTCTGATCCCGCACTTGTTAAGCACATTTCACAATCTAATCCAAACATCGGTGATTTTGCTGTAACAGGTTTATATTCATCTTTAGTCATTATGTAATCCGCATATGCATTTTCTAATTTTCCTTTCAAAGGTAGAGGATAATTTTCTTCTATCAGTTGCCAAGCTGACAGTATGAGTTGTGTTCTAGGATAGGCATCTTCACTTAAATAATCAACATTTTCATTATCACTATCTTCGATTGGAAAGACTGCCCTCATCATAACCATTAAATCTTTTCTAGCTTCTAAAGCTAAATTCATACTTCCATATTTCTGTATGATAGCTTCTTTATCATTTTCAGAAAGTGGTACTAATGCTAATTCCTTAACAAGTGAACCATTATATACAGATGGAGTAAGGATTTCTATGTGATGATTGAATATTTTCATTGTATTTAACATTTCTTCATGATATTTTTCCCAGTGTTGTATAGAAAGCCCTTCTAATATGATGCATGTAGTTTGGCTGATATGGTCACACTTATCTAGAACATACCAGCGTGGTGGTTGACTTAAATTAATATTACCCAACAGAGAATGCAGAAGGAGGTGCTGTACATCTGTGAGCATTAATGGTATTCTTTCTTGTGCAGGAGTGAGAAAAGATGCAATATCTCCAACAGGTTTTAATCGAAATTTAGGTATTTGTTTTTTACGGACCTTTTGAAACATTTCTTTGGCTACGGGTTTCTCATGTTCATTTATTTGTTCTGTGAAGTTTTAAGAAAAAGATTAAAACATTTACAAAATTACGTTATTTTTCATATTATTTATAATGCTAAGTGTAATCATAAATCATAATGAGGATACGCTGAGATATTTGCGCAATTCAGTTTTTGAGCAGCACAGAAGTGCTGCTCATAAGTGTGGTAGTTTGAAATAAATTGTAAAAATGATTTTGTTTAAGATCTTTACCCGCTAAATCCAAATTTTTACGTCGCTTTTTTTTAATAGGTTCTTCAGGACCGTTACCGATAAGCATTATACAAATTATTGATTATGAAAATATAAACATAAAACGAAAAACACCAAACTAATTTATTGAAACGGTATGGTAAAGCTGGCCGACAGCCAGCATGCGTCAAATGCCCAAGTTGGTCAATGTTACCATAAGTCAAATTTGATTAGACATATACATTAGTTGACACAATTCAAAGAAGACATATAACTAAAAATAGAAGCTCAGTAGCAAGCTCAAAACCTCTCCCAATATTATGATCCCAAATCACAGCCTTATATTTGGTTTGAGTCAAGTGAGGAATAATGTTTATGGCAGCTAATTTATTTTGCAATGGTCAATAATATAAGCCAATTTCCTTTTCGACAAAATTAAATTTGCAATATTCAAGAACACAAACTCTTAGTTCTAAATTCTTATCTCTCTAGTTCTTCTTGTCCACAAATTTCTGACATATCTGTGAGTTTAAGCCAACACTTATGACGTTATACTCTATGATCATGAAGGTTGCATTGTTATTATGTAAACTTCTCACCTCTCTTTTACTCTCGTGAACAAAGCGTATGCTCACTAGCGCCTTTCATAAAATTAGTTCGTGATCCCAACAGAATAAACATTCATCTGCTTAACTACTATACTATTACTATCTAGTACCTACCTCGTACCTAACTGCTACTATTTCTTCCAGAGTCGGTAAACTTATATTTGTTAAGAGCCTAAAATACAATGGATTCAGCGTTACGTGAACAAGTTATGATAAATCAATTTGTGCTGGCGGCGGGATGCGCTCGAGAACAAGCTAAACAATTACTTCAAGCTGCTCATTGGCAATTTGAGGTAAATTTGAGTAATACATGTAAACAAACAATTAAATCATGAAATGGCTGCTACATGGCATTTATTTTCAACAAAGTGAATTTGTTTATAATTTAAATCTATTAATATCAAATACTACTAAACAAAAATACATTTGACTGTCGCAAGGCGCAAACTGAAACCTGTAATAATATTTCCTTGACTGTCAAAAATAGATATACTTACGTCTTGATAATGACAAATTAAGCGCGTAGTTTGTAAATAATGTAATAATAACAATTGAAGTGTCAGGTAGCAAACCACATTTGTTTATTATTTAAGTAACGGCACTGATTTCAGACTACTAAGGTAGTGTTTATCTTAATTTTATGTATTGAATATAACATATTTTTTTTCTTGTCTTCTAATTTCTATTTAAATATATCTATTAAACATACTAAATATCCCTGTAAATATCATTCGTTCATTTTTTTAATTGTATCCTATATGTACATTTATTTAGGAGTCATTTTATAGTGTTTGGGGGTAGATTATGTACATAAACAAATATTAATTTAATATGTTAATTATGATTTCAAATGGAAAAGTTCTTTAGGTGCCAAGTTTAGGCTTTGTAGATTACATAGCATGACTAGCAATTCATTTTATTAAAAAAATAAAGTTTACTTTTAAACACACACATTTGTTAACATTCTAGTTGTTTTAACAATTATTCTAAACACTCCATATGCTTCTAGTATACCAACTAAAACCATATATAGAGTTGTTAAAATTAAATATATAAATTCTTACATTAAAGAAGATTGAAAGAGCCAATGGCCACTTTTCATGGTTATGGCCCATCACTTTCTTCCTACATACAGCCCTACATGTTCATTTAATTTTGCTTTTCTTTATTTTCTCATTAATTTGACTGAATTAAGGAGAAATTTTACCTTGTCTTACTTAATTTATCACTTAACTGAATATGGCCCTGCAATTTAATTAAACAAAGTACAATTTGAATTAAAGAAACTGTGTTAAAGATGTATTTTGTTCTATTCTTTATTTGGTAGGTGTATGTGTTCACTTCCTTATTTTAAAATGAATTATTAATTTTTTAACAGCAAACATCAACTGCTTGTTGGCACCATTGTTGTGTCTCCATTGTATTTGGGCTCAATTATATTATAATGACACTTGTTGTTAGAAGTGAATAATAAGCAAATTCAAATGAAGTATGTCAAACATTAAAAATCTTTTGGCAAAGTTTTTAGCATGAGAAAAATGATATTTGAATATCTTTAAAGTTTTGTTTTATAAATACAAACCTATTGACTTAAATCAACTTACAAGTTTATTAAAGTGAAATTAATATTGAAATGTGATATAGATGTTTAAGTTAGTATAGGTTGGGATAACCGATTACTGACACAATAATTATTTACAATGTGATTTATCAAGTATTTACACAGTTAGGAAATATTGTTATTGTTACCTAATTTGAGATCATTAGTCAACAAAAAAAAATTAAGATAAATATAGCAAAAACTTGTAAACTTGTCTTTATAATGTCTTTAAAAATGTGAGATTAGTCAAGTGATACACATCAAGTCATAGCTACAATTCCCATGTGTAAAACTTGTGATGCTTGAAGCACAAACTATGATATAATAAGTAATCAATAAACCCGACTGACTGTACAATACAAAACTAATGACATCTCTTTCTTCGAAATCGGTCCAGTCATTTATGCTCCCGGAGGTCACAAGGGAATGGACACACAGACATACCCATAAAAAAGATTACCCTCCTATCAGTTGGGCAAAAACTATGTTACAGGAATGCTTAAAGTATCTATGAATGTATTTATGAATATTTACAGACAGCCTTATCAATATTCTTTCAAGAAGTCGCTATACCATCAGGAGCAAATGGTATTGCTGCTCAGCATTACCACCAGGTCAGTAAGAAGCTTTATAGAATGGCTCATTTGGTTTTAAATAGCATATTAAACTCTATATCTATATTATGGTATATAGTGTCAATAACCATTAGCATGTACAACTTTGAAGGATTATTTCAAAGATTCTAGAATTTTATTGCTGCGACTTATCCCATTGGCCAAATAGGCCAAGTCAAGCTTACATTATTTATTGATTAGAGGAAAACACTTATAGGTATTGCATAAAGCATATCTGGCATTTGACCACCTTGACACTGGGTGAAACTGTGGATGCTTCAAGACAAACAATAGCAAAAATACACCCTTTAACAAGTAAATCGAAATGATTATGCTAGTAATGCATCTGCTGTTCCTCTGCACTACCAGAACAGCCCTCTACTACCAAGAAGGGGGCTGTTTCCACAACTCCATGGCTAGCGTGTATTTTGCGTAGTTCCACTGGTGTTGTGGATGTTCTAGGACAATGGTGAATATCATTAAATTAGAAGAATGAATGAAAAATGCTTGTTTGTACCCCTATTATTTAAAAAGATTTTGATTATCAGAAATAATTTTGTTTTCAGCAATTAATAACGCCGTGTAACACTCCAGCGACGCCGCCGAACTTTCCAGACGCATTAGCAGCGTTCTCTCGACTGTCGACGACGGGCAGCCCGAACAATGCTGGCGGCGGGGGCAGCGCCATGGCTCCACCCGTGTCCCCGCTTGCCATCCACCCTCCGCAGCACAACCAGCACACTCCAATGCAAATCAACACCTTCCAGAGTCCGCCCAACCCACAGAATAATTACGCACCACTTTCCTGCTCAACTTCAGTCAGTATATTTCATTAGATCTCTTAAATTATCCATTTTAGATAGAAAATTCTTATAAACTTTCACACAAGGCATGACATGAATGTATTACTCGATACAAAGATACACTAATACTGGTTATTCTAGATTTTGAAATTAAGTTGTTTTATATGTATGCACTGCTTGTATGGATGCAAGTGTTTGAATGCCTGTGTGTATGTATTTTTGTAGTAACACATAACAGTCTCACAAGATTAACATTTTACAAAATCTATTGTAACAAACTATTTCATCTACTGTTTATAAAATTCATAGATTTTTTGATAGTGAATGTCTATGTGAACTCATTAGTTATTAGGAGTCCTTGATACTGCTTTCCCAACTACAAAAGCACAGGTGCAACAGAGAACTTTACTGCACTTTCCGTAAACATGTGTTTCTCCATCGACACAAGAGAATTTGTAATATGGCTCACCATGGTGAAAGACACTGACACAATATAATAGCATAGAGGCTTTCTCTGTTCATAGACATTCAGATTTCATTGTGCATACATCAGCCTACATAGGTAGCAAGGCATGGTCAAAGTCATTGCAATGTGGTGTCCGCAGTATAACTCATATCTTTTTTTACATTAAAGATCTGTACTTAGGGATTAGGATAAGTGAAATCTCACTGTATAGGGTATATGTGCAAATGTGCAGTGAAAATTAAGTAAATAATAATGTAATAAATAATGTAATTATGTTGATAATGATAATGTAAGTTATTAACAACTTGGTAAACCCAAACACCTTACAAATATTTTCAAGCAGATTTCTTGTGTTTATGATTTGCCATTCTTCTTATTTTTGCTACTTTACTGTTAAAACCTGTTTGTGACCAGATACATTAAATCACTAATTTCGTCAATCTGTTATAGAGACTAAATTATCGTAACATGTTATAAATAATTACAATTGCATAAATAAATTATTCTATTAATAAAAAAATTACAATCATCGAAAATTCAATATTCCACCCATTCCACTGATCTAGTACAAAAGACATAAAATTAGATATGAAAAAAGCTTATATTATAATATAAATATTTTCTTCAATCTAATAAAGCGTGATTAAAAATAATTTTTGTATATGCAAGCAATAGTAATAATAATGATTTATTGAAATTTGTATAATTTTTCAGGTAAGCAGAGAACATATGCCAAGATAAATTGATGGTGATAGGTTAGGACCGTCTATAATTTATTTTTGTAATGGTGCGCATTGTGAGCTGTGGACTTGTGAATATTTCTTTCTGTATGCCCCACTGCAGCTTGTGTTTGCTGGACAATATATGGGGTGCTATAGTCAATCATGTTAAACATTAAAATATTCTCACTGTTTATATAGTGGTTTCTAAAACAAATTGCACTATGTAATTTATACATGAATTGTGTTACAGTTTTTGATACCTAATCAAAATCTTTATTACCTGTGATTAAAAAAGTTTTGGTATCAATGTAGTGGTAAAAATGTAATTATAACTGTATAATATAAAAAAAAGGAAATCAATGATATCTTCATTCAACTTCTCTTATTGGTGTCATCAATCCTTTAATTTAATGTAGAAAATGAGACTCTTCATCATCATCAGCCTGTATCAGACCACTGCTGGACGTAGGCCTTATGTCTATTTCAATTTGTAACATAGAAATATGTTGAGAGTCCCAAATGATTTTTTTAATATATGTCTATAGCTATAGTCTTGAACAGTTATTTTGGTACTCGTAATTGCCAATAGAAATATTTGCTGTAGTGATGTGGACTTAGTTTCCTTGTAGAAGAGGTATATTGTACCACAGATGTTACAACCACAGGTATATAGCAGTCAACTCTTACAGAATAATATTCCACAGTATACTATTAACTTCAGTTCTTCAAAGATTTTTAAATTCACTGGCTTTCTGTGTTAACTTATAATTAGCTATTATTAAATGAGCTGCCTGTTATAAATAGAAACCAATAGTATTTAACTATTTTTATAATATTTAAGTTGGAATATGAAGGATGTTCACTAAATATACTGAAATTAGATACATTTTTAAGTTAAATCATTTTATTAGGCTACAAAACACACAATTTATTTTATTAGAGCCTCTTATTCACTTTAATTATTTTACACATGAAATGTGATTTTTGAATATTTTAAAACCTGTTGTGTTATATGCTATTTGAACACCAGCACACAAAATTATTTCAAATTTTGTCAAGTCAATAATATCATAAATATAATGTCAAGTGTATGTAACTTATGCAACTTAGTTACAGTAGTAACATAAAAAAATTAAATATTATTTTAGAATCAATAATATGCTGTTCACTCATCCAACGTCTCCATTGATTTATTTGTTTCCAAATAATTTATGGACTCTTTGTCAGTAGTGGATTGATTATATTCACCTTTGTCCTGTGTAATTATGTCTGATTGCATACACTTTTTGAATAAAAACTGAAAATAATTGTAAATTATATTAAGTACAGCATCAAAAAGTTGTCAGCAAGTATGTACAGTTTTTTTAACATCGAAAAAGTAACAATGATAGGTCACAAAATTCACCTCATGCAACGATTCTTTTTCATAAATCCAAACACATAATACCGAGAGACAAGATATAATAATTGAAAATAATAAGTAATTTGAAGAATATTTGTAAACATTCAAGAAAATATGACAACCGCAATTAGTAAACATATTTTTGTACTACAAGTCGATTGAGTGATAGCTTTCACTCAATTAGGCTGCTTTCACTATTATTTTATTATACGATTTCTACATATGCAGCAAGAAAGATTAGACGATCTACCTAAAACTTGACACAAACACCAAGAAAGATATTGATTCTATAAAGTACTTTGAAGTAACAATAATATTGATCGATTCAAAGAGTACGAAAATGTAGACTAAATATTGTTGTCGAGCTATTGACATTGTGTCAAGTAAACCTTTACTGAAAATATGTTGAAAATAACTGATAATAGTGCTTCTGGTAATAAAAATACATTAACTTGATTTTTAAATCTTTTGTACCAAATAAACTTTGAAGAAGAAGACAGGTATTTAAAAAGAAAACTAATACATCAAAAATATTTAAAAAAAGTCAAAGCTATGAGGATGCTTATTTGCCGTGAAAGCGTAATTAGACCAAGCTTAAAAATTAATTAAATTTAAAAATATATTATATTTAAATATGTTGTATTTGTTTTTTTTCTGGCAAAAAAATGGATATTTATTTAGGTTAGTTAATACTTAATTTAAAAAATAAATTAATATATAAGTTAGTTAAATAAGGAATGAAATATGCCACATTTAATTGCGAAAAAAAGGGTTGAAGAGGTATAGGGAGGTTGTGTTTGTAAAACCTACTTAACCCATCATAATTAAACTTTGTACACATATTTTCATTACGAAAGATATAGGATAGTATTTATTACAAAATAAAAAAATACGAAGGGTAAAAAATGTCATTATATTATAAATGCCAATGTTTGAATGGACGTTTGTCACCACCTAACTCCACACCATCTGAACAGATCTGGATAAAATTTGGCACAGAGATAGGTTATAGTCTGGAACATCGCTTAGGCTTTTATACTGGAAAAATGTACGGTTTCCGCGGAACATCAATATTGAATTCCACCCGGACGAAGTCGCGGGCAACAGCTAGTCTAACATAAAATTATCTTTCATTCTGACTTAACGTCAGAATGAAATATAAATGTAATAACAAGGTAAAAACGCGAGGAAAATATCAGTTCATAATTTGAATTCAACGGTTTATGAATAATCTAGAAATGACACTACAAATTATGGTTCATAATATGAATACGCTCACTATATAATATGAATAGTGACATTATAAAATGATGGAGTTAACAACCTGGTTTGTAAACAAACGTCACTTAATATAGAACACTACAGGCCAAAAGTTTAAGACCACCTTAATTAAAGTAGGAAAATAAAATAAGACACCGATAAAATATTAAATGTATAATCATCTAATAAAACACTGATTGACAAACAATATACTTTAAAAGCGTAAAGAAATATTAACAGTATAACAAGGATGGGCCACGATTTCCTGAACGGGCCGGACGTTCCTATCAAGCTTTTTCCACAAAAGTTCAATGGGGTTGAGATCCGGACTCTGAGGAGGCCAAAATATGTTTTTAATACCCCTTTCTCTTCTAAATATCCTCTGGATAATTTTGAGCTATACTTTGGATCGTTATCTTGTTGGCAAATGAATCCATCTCCAATTAATCGCAACCCAGAAGGAACGGCATATTGTTCTAATTATTTTTTGTCCTGTTCCTTTTTCAAAATTCCTTCAATTTTTATCAAATCGTTCCTTCGTTCCAGTTCCTTGGTTAGAGAAGCAATCCCAGACCATAATTAAGCTATTGCCATGCTTGGTTGTTGGGACTACACAGTCTGGATTACACTTCTTGGGCACTGCGTCGAACGTAAGTTCTTCGTTTTGAACCGAATAGTTCAAACTTGGATTCATCAGTCCAAAGAACTTTTTAAAAATCTTCTTCAGTCCAATCTCGATGGGCAAGAGCCCACTGCATCCATTTATTCTAGTTTTGTGGCCTTAGCAGCGGTTTTCGAACGGCGACGCGACCATACAACTTCGCATCTCAGTCGCCGTTTTACTGTAGTCAATGATAAAAGTTTAACTCGGGTTTTATTTACTTCAACGCGGATTTCTGTTGCTGTTAAGCGTCTATTTCGCTTGCTGGTAACAACAATGAAATTATCTTCACTAGTCGTGGTAGCTCTCGCCTTTCCCGAGCGTAGACGATCTTGAAAATTGCCTGTCTCCCTGTATCGAGTTATTATGCCATGAACACAAGTCTCCGATAACTTTAGTTGTGAAGCAATCTCACGTTCGGATTTGCCTTCATTATGTAAAAAAAAAACGATGGCAGAACGCACTTCACTACTAATTTCGCGTGCTTTTACCATTTTAAGACTTGTTCACTGTAGAAACCACAAGCGTAGACTAACTGAGATTGTTTGTGAACAAACCCAAGTAAACTCAGGTAATAATAAGTCGGAAACACATGTTTTCAGGAGCTAAATAATCCTAATTCGAAACAAAAGAATAATGATTAGTAATGAGCACATCATAAAAATATTGCAAGGACTGTACCACCTGGCTCTAGTGCAGCGTTTGTCGTGAAAACAATAAATATTTCTTGTCCAATAACTTGAAAGTAAACAAAAGAATGACTTCTTTCAAATTCGATATTAACAATAGAATATGCAGATGTGCATTTCTTTGATTTATCTTATGGGGTTTTATTAAATGTTGTTTAAGTGCGGTTTTAAACTTTTGGCCGGCAGTGTATGTACTATAGGCTTGATTTAGTATTATATACTGATCGTAAATGTTGTATTTAATTTGTATAATGTGGATAGCTAATATTATGTAATGTTGGAAAAAGTTTAGTGTTAATGTTAAGGTGTACACTTTGTTTACAAAATTATATTCTTTCATTGGAATAAACTATAATATATCCTACTTTCTTTAACCCAAGTTAGTTATAGGCGCTAAACAGCTGCTACTGTAAGATAATGAAAATTAATAATTTTTTTCGAGTTGAATTGATTATTCTAGAAGTAAGGGTTCTGCTTCAGTCTACCTTCGAAGTTCTAGTACCGTAAGTGCAGGGTGTTTAGGATGTGTAGGACGTGCCGATCGTCGGCGTCATCGAAAACGACGCCACTAAGTTCTCCGACATCTTTTGTGTAAATGCTACATATTGATATGTTTCCACAGCACAGATGATGTAATCAGCTCAACATTAGACTGGGTTTCAATAGGTATTCCAATCTGTGTGTAGTTGCATATCTGCTGCTAGCCAAATGTACCACTTACTTTCTTTTTCGCATATAACTTATGTAAAATATCATCATCAAATAATAAAGACTTATAAAATTAAATTCATTTAAAAATATCTCAGATTATCTAAATATCTAAAAACTTAACAGGTATATACAAAATATATTAAAAATGACAGGCTTAATAATGCAGAATTAACTTTAATAAGAATTTTCATGATAAAAGATTAATACAAACAGTTTAAATGTACATCATCTCAGCCATGGATGACATTTTCTTAGGTATATGGACAAGAGTTTCAAAGTAACTGGCCAGTTCATCAATTGTCACATCGCAGGGAGGGTTGAGAGCCTGTTGAGAACAAGAACCTGCTTGGCTTAACTCTAAAGTTGACTCTTTTCCTGCTTTATCATTGGATACATCATTCTTCCACCATTTAGCTTTATCATTTTGCTCTGTTCTAATAATGTCAGTTTCATTGACATCTGAAGATAAACTCAACTGATTACAATTATCTACAAGCGCCTTTAAGTTTAAATTAACTGTATTCAATTTATGAACTGTTAATTTACAATGGTTCAATAATTCTTGATCAATACCCAATTCATGTTTTTCAAAATGTTTTGGTAACTTTAAAACTGGTTCATGTAAGATTCTATTGTGTTTTTTTTTGCTAATTGTACCAGTTATATTTTTTTTGTGAGGTGTACAAGCACATTTATAATTTTGAACACATGGTTTAATGGCAGGCCATTTATTTTGTTGTGAAATGTGAGTTATTTTGTTGTGAAAAGGATTGTCATCTTGGATTTGCTTATTAGGTTTAATTGGTTCAATCTCCAATCTTCCCATTTCAAGTCTGAGTGATACTTCTTCTCCAGCCATTGCTGACAAAACTGGAAGCGATATCAAAAATAATTCTTTAAAGGTAATACATATAATCTCAGTATTAGTACACCTTACTTAAAGTGTTTTAGACGTCTAGATGAGAACATCAGGGGCCAGATCTTTGTGAAAATAAATAGTGGAGGTCCAGCAGTAGATAACTGTTCAATAATAAAAAATTACTTTGTTCAGAGTTTGTTGCACTTATTTTTTGTTGTCAAAGGGGGAAAAAACGTCTTCATACCAAATTTGTTTAGGGAGACATTATTGTGCCACTTTAAATAACCAAATATAGATTTATAAAATTTAATAACACTTTGTTGTGTTTATTGGTTTATACATATGAAATAAGCTAATTATACTTCTGAAAAGCCTATTATGTGCGACCTAAATTTCAAAAAATGTTTAAAACTCTTCTATTTTTATTTTGTTACAGTACACTTTTACGTGCTTGTTTGTAAACAAATTATCGACTGTCAAACTAATGTTACAGAAGATTGAGTATGCAAAAGAACTAATTGCTATGTAATAAAGTAACATTGTCAGGTTTTATATATGTAATTTGGATAATTGTACATCTCATGAAATCTAGATATAATTTAACAATTGACACATAACTTATACTTTCGAGATAGGCTCTTTAAAAACTTACCTTATTTAAATTTTATACATATAAAATTATATTTTTTCCTTAGATTACCAAAAAGTATAAGGATTTCGTCAAATACTTAAAACACACCTCGATTGCAAACTGTACAAATCAATGGTAAACAACAATGACAAAGATGCATGAATAAGACATAAGACGAAAACGAATGAACCAGAATGAAATGAACGAATCCAGACCGAACCTCTATAAATATACATAGAGATGTGCCAAACTCAATATCGATTCACCAAAAATGTTGACATAAATTGCTTAGTATCGTCGTATTAAAAGAACTTAAATTTAATAAGTTATACTTATTTGATTAAACATGTTTTTTTTAAATTTCTGTGGAACAAGATTGGTGCAACTTAATGCCTCGGGAAACTGCTTTCTGAAGTGAGTATACCTGTATTTCCACTTGACACGACTTACGGTTCTAAAAAAAAAAGTTGACATCGTCTCTGCAGTTATTGTGGTGTTGCGAATATGCATGCGCGGTGATGATAATTTAATTTTAGGGACCTATTGCTCATTTATCTATTTGGAATATAAAATGGACTATTTGTAAAAAGTGTTTCACATAATTCATCTTAAAAATTACTTAAGAAGTAAAACAGCCTCATACGAGACGTCATATTTCCTATTTTTTCATTATCTGTTTAATATTCATAATACGTTTACGGTAATTTTTACTTTTGCAGTTGAAAATGCCATAAAAGCTTTACAGGAGACATCCTAAACTCAAACTGATGGGAATTGTTGCGTTTTGTTTTAGCTTACAAAAACAACTGCGAAAGGACGAAAAGGTTACAATTATTTTCACCTAAACTGAAATCGAGATTCTTAAATTTACTAAAACCCCATTGAAGAAAAATTTAAGTGACTTGTGGCCGCCATTGAGGCTTAATAATTCGTCGTTTTTAATGAGTAATGGTTAATAAAACGATAAGAATTCCATGATGACAAAGAACTGTTTTTGAGGTAAAATTTCTTACGCCCGCTATACTTGGGGAGTAAGCTGGTGAATGCGTGACGAGAGCGTTACGAAAAGTGTGAACGCGTGAAGCGAACAGTAGTTGAGAGGGAGATACATGTAAGTTAGTGACGACATAAAGAGAGAATTACGTTTCGTATATTACTGTAGGGGCAAGGAAGAGAGGTGCGAGCACACATTTTCTTTCTTTCTCTCATAGCCTAAGAGGCTATAGAGGCTCGCGCGTAATAAATTAGAACTACGAATGAATAATAACCGAAATGAGCCTACCACAAGACATGGAACAAGCATCGATGCAGTTTTCTCTAGATAATTTTCTAATTTTCATTTGAAAACATATGTATCTTATTTCTCATACCATAAGCCTATTGTCTCGGTCTTAAAATCAACCACAGTGATTACTGATCTATACGATAATGAAAATAATGAATAAAAATAAAAAATAAAACTATTCACAAATATTAATTTATAAATGAAAACTGATAATAGGTTTAATTTAATTATTTTTAGATAATTTATATATGTATGTGTTTATACATGTATATAATATACATACATATATAAACATACATACAATAGTGGTCCACCGTTGGGGATTCGATAAAGCAGATAATTTCCTATAACATATTACAGTTTTAACCATTTTTAAAC